>VWZF01004168.1:226688-238997 GCA_013396755.1 Sclerurus mexicanus | reverse complement strand
CCCAAGGCCAAGGCCGCCGCCACCAAACCCTCCTCGACCTGCGCCGCCCCCGCGGACGCCAAGAAACCCCCCGCCAGGGCGCCCGGCAAGGCCGGCTCCGCGCCCAAACCCCCCCGCCCGGCCGGCAGCGCCTCGGCCCCCGACCTGAAGAACGTGCGCTCCAAAATCGGCTCCACGGACAACATCAAGCACCAGCCCGGGGGGGGCAAGGTGAGCTCCGGGCCCTCGTGGCACTCCCGAAGCCCTGGCTCTCTGCTGGTTTGGGTGGCTGTGTCCTCACTGCTCCTCGTCTGCGCTCTGCAGGGCTCCTCTCTGGGGTCTGGCTCTGTCCCGAGGCGTTGCCCGCCCGCACAAGGGATCCACCTCGAGGCCACCCAGCGCCTGCAGGAATGTGGGCAGGAATTGGGGGCGCTGGCTCTGCTTTCCTGTCCTACATCCTGACATAGAGGCTCGGAGCTCAGTGCCCCAAATCCCGTCTGTGTGCCAAACCTTGGCCTCTGAGCAGAGGAGTCGAGCCTGCTGAACGGTGCAGAGGGGGGATAGTGCACTGGGATGAAGGAAATCTGGATTCAGGAGCAAGTTCCACAGCACCTTCCCTGTGTTCAGCCGGTCAGGCCCAGAGCTGACACGAAAAGGGTCTCTTTGGATCAGCCGTGGTGGCCGCAGGAAGAGGACAGTGTTGGAAGGGCATGTGCAGAGGTAGAACGTGGGGCTCTCAGTCCCTCTTAGTGCTCTGGGTCACACTTTCACCATGGCCACTCCCATGGAAACGATGGGAGTTTGGGGATGTACCTGCAGCCTCTTCTGAGGTTTAAACGATGTGGCTGTGCCCGATCCTCCAGCCTGGATTAGCTGCTGTGTGACCCCACCTGGCCTGGCCAAACCTCCGTGTCCCCAGCACTCAGAGGGCTCTGCTTGCCACCCAGGGGGATCTGCCCCCTCTGCTGCAGCCTGTGCTGCTGGCTGGCTCAGCACAGAGCTGCCGTGGGCTGCCAGGGGGGCTGTCCCCGCTGGGTCCTCCCTCTGCTCCCGGGCACAGCCAAGTCAAGGGCACTCCTGACTCCTGCGTGCCCCAGACGGCATCGACAGCACATGGATTTCTCTCAGTCAGGGCCGTCTTGGCTGTGATGTCACAGTGCAGCCCTCCCTGGGTCGGCCTAAGGGGCCCGATTTTGACATTTAATGGCACTGTCCTTAATTTTCTAAATATTTGCAGAGAATTATTAAATCCAAAGAATTGTATTTTTGAGAAAATTGTCCTTTGCGTAGTCTTACTTACGCTGAGATGTTTTTGGAGCCTGAAAATGCTGTCAGAGTGCTGGGTTTTTTTGTTTACTGCTCTGTAGCTCAGTGAAATACAAGATTTATGCTGACCCCCCCAGAAATGCAGGTTCTGCTACACCTCCTGGATCTCAATTAGCAAAGGGATGGATGTTCTCAGGTAGCTGCTGTGATTTTCCTTCCATTCCCTGCTCAGCCGGGTCCACCTGCCCTTCAGCAGGCACAAGGCAGATCAGCTGTCGGGTGCAGGCGTGAGTCAGGGCACTGTGTGGGTGGCACCCAGAGGAGCACAGTGTGTGTCCCACATTGCTCTGAGCCCCACGGCAGAGACAGTCAGGGGGGTCTGTGCCCCCGGGACCCGCATCGTGTCCTCCACGTGAAGGAGCTGCTCCTGCTCTGCTGCCGTTGGGTCCTGGAAAGACTGGGTTTCATTTTTGAGCAGGATGTGAGTGCTGGGGTCACCTGGGACCCGTCAGGGTGGTCCCCAGAGCTTTTAGAGACCCGGAGAACAGGGTGCCTGTGCGCCCCCGTGTCTGAGAGCCGTGGGTCCCTCCCGTCCCGGGCCGGGGTGTCCTTCGCCCGGGGAGCGGAGCACGCGGGGCGTTCTCCCGGCTCGCCGGCTGCACCGGGCCTGCCCGGGCACCTCGGGTTCCCACCCTGCTGCCCACACTTGTGCTTTTGCTGGTTGAAATCACCCCTTTGTCTCCATCCAGGGGAAGGTAGAGAAAAGGCCCGACCCAGCCGCCGCCGCGCCCAACCCCGAGCCCAGCGCGGGCACTAAAGTGGCTCCTCCCAAAACAGCCGTATCTAAAGAGGGTGTCCCCAAACAGCCCAATGGGAAAGTGAGTTCTTTCAGACTTTTCTCTGCGGGAGTTGAAGGAAACCGTTTCCATTTTGAGTCCTTCCCCTCTCTTCAGCTCTTCTCTCTGTCCTGTCAGTGTCACTGTTCCTTGCACGGACACTCTTCCCGGTCTTTGTCGTCCACCCGGAGATGTTCTCAGTGAAGCACCTTCAGACTCTGCTCTGGAGAGACCTTCTCCACACCTGCTTTTTTCAGAGCAGAGTCCTCCAGGTTCACTCTCAGGCTTAGCTCCGAGTGCCTTCAAAGCAGTTCTTCCTGCACGGAACCAGTTTGTAACTGGGCAGAGCCTTAGTTCAGAGCTGCTGCTTTCAAAACTGTGGAATGCTAAGGAATTCATCTTTCCTGAATATTCCCAGCGCAGTTGTACCCGAGCCCTGTGTCTCCGAGGATTAGGCCATCACCATGTGGTGGGTCGCTCCAAAGCTGTGGTAGATGATGTTCCAGCACCAGGGACGGGGGTGAGGTGGGAGTGCCACAGTTGAGTTCTGACATTAGCAGGCAGAGCCTGTTCAGGAGTGACCAGCATTTGTACCCCTGGAGGGGTCAGGAGCCACCACACACTCCATGGCACGAGTTTTCAGAGCTGCTCTTGCCCTGAATCCAGCCTCTCTGAATGGCCAGGGAGCTTTGGGAGCCTGCTTGAGTGAGAATGTTCTGGATTCCTTTTGTGCTCCACGTTTATCACTTCCCTCTTTCCGGGACGCAGGGCAGAGCCTCTGCCCTGTCCTGCGCTGTGGGAAACAGCTCCTGGACTAAACAGTGTTGTGACCAAACACGGGCCTGTCGGTTCCTGCTCTGGGAGTAAAGCTCCCTTACCCTGCCCCTCCTGGGTCAGGAAAACCACGGGATCAGCCCCTGGGGTTGCACGAGCCCTCTGAGGTCGAGTCCAGCCGTCAGCCCAGCACTGCAAGGCCACCACTGACCATTCCCTGCGTCCCTCAGTCCCGGTCGTTTGAGTTGAAAGGAGAAGCAACTGAGTTAACACATGATCTGATAAAATTTAACCACAGGTTTGATGACCTTCATCAGAAGAACGTTTCTCAGACCGCCGGGGCTTTAGTGCCCCAGGGTTTGCAGGGATGCCGTGCAGCCTGGAGCCGCTCCAGGAGCAGACACTGAGCAGTCCGTAAGGTGGTGGCCCGAGGCTCCCGGGCGGCCGGGCTGGCTCTCCTGCCCCAGGGAAGCTCTCACCAGAAACGGCCCCAGAGGCTTCCCGGGGCGCGTGGACAGTCCCGTGCCCCGGGGCAGGCGGGTCCGTGGGCGTGTGGGAGAGTGGTGTTCACCTCATGCTCTGGCACTAACCCTGTCTGTGCAGCTCTTGTCCTTCACTTGTTTCTCACTCTCCTCCTCAGTTGCTTCCACCCCTGACACTGAAGTTGGGCCGAGTTTAACACGACTCCTCGTTCCCCTCGTGTCAGAGCCCCCTCCTGCCGTGCGACAACTCTAACCAGTCCTCTTCCCTTGTGTTGTTTTCCATTCTGTGACGTTCCAGGTCCAGATAGTCTCCAAAAAAGCGAACTACAGCCATGTTCAGTCCAAGTGTGGTTCCAAGGACAATATTAAGCATGTCCCTGGAGGTGGGAATGTAAGTATGGGCTCTGGGCAAGCTGTCTGTCTACTAACTCCTCTTGTACCGTGTTGTTGTTGTCACTCCAGAATGCTCTGGTTTGGGGCACAAAGGTGTGCAGAGTCTCAGGGCTCCTGGAGAGAGTGCAGGCTGGGGAATTACCCCATTTTTCCTTGGGATGCCAGGATGGGTGTGAGTGTTGGTTTCACAGTGCTCCAACTACACCTGACCTGTTTCTCACCTGGTTTATGGGGTGTCCATGACCAAATGTAGGATGTTGACATCACTGACTCCAGGAGTTAACTCCCCATGGGTCCCAGGAGTTAACTCCCCATGGATCCCAGGAGTTAACTCCCCGTGGATTCCCTCTGCAGATGTTTGATTTTTCAGACCCAGTTCCTTAGGGCCCAGAAGTGCCCGACACCCTTCCCTGGCTCACAGATTCAGCTGAAGCCAGACTCATTTCACTTCTTGGTTCACAAAAAGGGCTTTGAAACACGAAAAGACTCAGGGACTTAATCTTTGAGCTGCGATTAATTTCTAAATTTAAAGGCTGCTGGCACCTCTGGCAGCAGAGCTGAGCCTATTAAAATAGAAAGTTAATCTGGTGGTGTCTGCAACTTGGTTGGGGGCGTTGGATCCTGAAAGTGTCTGGCAGGAAAGCCAGGTTAACCCTCCAGATCCTAAAGCCTGGGGAAGTGTGGGTTTAGTTTGGTGGCTCGGGTCGTGGGGGCAGATCTGTGCTGCCTTAAACCTGTGCTGGCCTCTTTGCTCAGGGGCAGCTTCAGAAATACGGGGTTTGGATGCTTTCAAAGACACTGAAGTGTTGAAGCCCAGGGAAGGTTGTTCCAGAGGTGTTTAAATACTCTGGGTTCCTGTGGAGTGATGTCCCAGAGTGCCTGCTTGGAGTCAGTGGCACTGCTCAGGGCCTGGCTGTGGGGACAGCTGTGAGCTGCTTTTCCTGGGAAATCCATGTCCAGCTGGCGTAGCCTTTACATGACTGATTATCCCTCAGATTTTGGCAAGAGGCAACCGAGCCTGGGTTCTTAACAAGCTGGTTCCCTGCAGGTTGCCCACCTGGATGGTCAGAGCCAGATGCCGGAGTCACACACGTGGTGGCCACTGAAGGAAGCCTCTCCTCCCCAGAGAGCCTCTGGACACACCTCTGCCCCCCTCCTGTTTGGGGCTGGGATTTGCTTTTCTCATTTGGTGTTTGGGGCTGTTTCCCCAGGAACTGCTCACACAGGACACCTTGAGACCCCTGTGCCAGCTGGGTGCCCTCGGGGTGGTCTTCAGCCCTGCATGTTGCTGTTGCTCCTGTTCCCCTGGTGTCCCAGGTGTGGCTCAGGCTGCTCCGGAGCCGTGCTCTGGCACAAGTGCCTCTGGCCACAGTGGTGCCAGGCTTTGGGGCAGCTGGTGCCTTGTACCTGTCCCTGTATTTTAGAAGGCACTTCAGTCCTGCCACTCTTGCCCTCTGCAGCCTTTCAGTGGCCAGTGAGCCTCACACAGGCTTTTCCTTTTTTTCCAGGCTCCCAGAAATGGCATTTCAAAGTGGGGGATATTTTCTTACTTGATTAACTCCATCACTGACCTGTTCTCCTGCTAAGGGATCACCATCCTGTCCTTCCCTCTTCACTGCCAGACGTTCCCAGCCCTGGGGACAAGTGTGTCCCTGCTTTCTTTTCCTCTTCTCCCACACTCTCCTTTCACCAGTGCAGCTTTCCTCCTTGCTCAGCTACTGAAGCAGCACTTGATTCTGTATTTTCAAAGCAAAAAGGTCATTCCCAGGTTCCAGATGCCCCCAGAGCAGCCCCAGGCAGGCATTCCCAGCCCTCCGTCACTCCCAGCCCAGCACATGGATGCGAGTGCCCAGTCTGTCTTCCCAGTAAAGCATTTCCCTTTTATTCATTTTTATCTCTTCTTACTCCCTTTGGGGCACTGTGAGCTCAGTGACCTCTTCCAAGATGTTTTCTTGCTCAAATAATTGTGATGATCACTTTCGGTAGAAGACTTCCCAGTGTTTAATTAATTCCCTGACTTCCTAGTGTTTCATTCCTTGATGGGGCTGACGGGAAGGTCTGTTCTTGGAGTCTGTGCCTTCAGTTAAAGCCTTTAGGAATCCTGGGGACAAGACCTGGGGTTTAGTAGGAAATTCTGGTTTGGCTTCAGGGTTGCTCTGGTAGAAGTGATGGACATGGAATATTGGAAAGTTCTGGGTCAGAAAGGACCTGAAAGCTCATTCATTTCCACCCCTACCCCCGGCAGGGACACCTTCCACTCTCCCAGGTTGCTCCAAGCTCCATCCAGCCTGGCCTTGGGCACTTCAGGGAAGGGGCATCATCCCACCATCCTACCCAAGAGGTCCCTGGTGGGTTCTCTGTTTCTGCCTTCTCTACATGGAGGTAATTCCTTCTGCCCTCCAAGACTCCCAGAAAGCCGTGCCCAAAACCAGTAGATATCATTCCTGCTCATGTTTTATTTGCCAGACAAACACGGTTAGATTTCCTGGGTAAAAGCTTTTGCTGTACTTTAGCATTTCCTCCTCCTGGAACCACAGAATCATCCAGTTTGGAAAAGCCCTCCCAGATCATCGATGCAGCCTTTGGCTGAGGTTTGTCTCTAGAGAAAGCAGCAAAGAGGTGGATTTTACAGAGTGCAGGTGGTGTCTGTGGTGGTGGAGGTTTCGGGTGATTTGGTGTCCATGTGTTTCCCTGTCCTTTGGCTTGACCTGCTTTGGTGGATTGGGAAGTGATCAGAGACAGGAAACCTACAAAGAGTTGAGGCTCACACTCCCCATCTGGGCCTGTGTCCACCTTTGAGCTCTGAAGTTTGTCCCTGGCCCCGGAGTCTGTGTTTGACTCTGCAAGCGCAGTCCCAGGCCTGGAAGTGTGTCTCCCATTGCAAACTCAAGGCCACCCATGCTGGAAATCCTACAAGACCTGCCCCTCCCTGCAGGTGGGGTGGTTTGGATCTCCAGGAGAGAGGAGTCCTGAGGAGTCACAGCTGGGTACATCTGTGCCAGCTGACAATATTATGATTTTAAAATGCATTCTGTGAAATAAATGGAATTTCATCCCAGTTCTAAGCAAACGAGCTGCTGATTGAAGCTGTAGTAACTTCACTAACAATCCCAGGGAGAACCCAGTTCCGTGGCCGTGATGTCCCCTTTGGAGAGTGGCCCTGAGTGCCCTGTGGCCTCGGGACCGTGGCAGGAGCTGAGCTGTGCTGTCCTGCTGCCCCCGAAAACAGGCCAGCAGGGCTGGGGCTCAGCCCTCTTCCCAAGCCCCGGGAGGCTCCAGGCTACCTGAGGGAGACTGACTGCAAGTTACCTGGTGTCTCTCACTAAACTCTGGAGGGGCTGCTGAGTTCTTGTCACTTTGGGAAAGAAATGCTTGGCTTTGCTCTGCAGACCAGCCTGGAGCAGCACCCCCTGGGCACGGGGGTGCCAGCTGGTGCTTGGCAGCCACCAGTCGCAGCTGGGACTGGGGATTCTCTTGCCATTTCTTCCAAAAGCACCCAGATTTTTCCCATGGGAAGTTAGAATGTCAATTCCGTTAGACCAGATGACCAGAAGTTCCTTCTGTATAAATGACCTTGGATTTGTATGAAAGGAGTGATCTCCAAGTGCTTGTACAGAAAGTTCATTCTGGAGTGGAGGAATTTTCCATCCACCCGGGGCTGCAGGAGGGGCTTTAAGGATGTCACAGGTGGGACTCTGCACTTGCACTTGCTCCAGCTGTCGGAGATGAAATATTTTTTGAGGAAAATTATGCCAAATCTGTGATGTTTTCACTCCACCTTTGTCCTACCCCAGAGAAAACACTTCTCCCCAAACTCTAAGTGATGTCCAGCAGCACCAGGCTGGAATTTTGGGGGCACTGACATGGCAGGTCAGGAACATCTCTTGATTTCATGACTGAATTGCCACAGGTTTTTGGTATCAAGGCACTGGTAGAATGAGGTTAAAGGAATTATTTCTGGGGAACAGCTTCCCTATTGCCTCCTCCCAGTGTCTTGTCTTTGGGAAGGACAGATTCCCAAAGCAGTTTGTTCCATCTGGGCACGGTGATTCTTCACAGAATCCCAGAATGGTTGGGTTGGAAGGGACCTCAAGGTCCTGCCACAGGCAGGAACACCTTCCCCTATCCCAGGCTGCTCCAAGCCTCATCCAGCCTGGCCTGGGACACTCCCAGGGATCCAGGGGCAGCCACAGCTTCTCTGCCCAACCTGTGCCAGGGCCTCCCCACCCTCCCAGCCAGGAATCTCTTCCCAATATCCCATCCATCCCTGCCCTCTGGCACTGGGAAGACATTCCCTGTGTCCTGTCCCTCCATGCCTTGTCCCCAGTCCCTCTCCAGCTCTCCTGGAGCCCCTTTAGGCCCTGCCAGGGGCTCTCAGGTGTCCCTGGAGCCTTCTCTTCTCCAGGTGAACAGGCTGGTGGAGAGACAAGGCTGGAGCTGGTGCCGTGTCCCTGGCCCTGCAGTAGGAGATCTGTGAGATGAGCTCTGTGCTGGGACTGTGGAGCTGCCCAGGCCAGGGCCGTGTCCCCAGAGGCAGCTCCAGCTCTGGCCAGGAACAGGTTGGGGAATGTGGGAACAGAATTGGCTTTTAATGGTCCCTCTTCCAAGTGCTTTTGTATTCCATGAGTGTGCCGTGAGCTCAGGGCCCCCATTTCTGGTCACTGTCCCTCTGTGCATGTTCTCTGGTCTCAGTTCCTGTCCTCACATTAACCCCTCCTGGCCTCTGAGTGAGCCAGAGCTGCTGGTGGTGTTTCCCTGGGAATCAGCAGGAGGTGATTCCTGGGGCTGGGATTCAGCAGGAGAAGACACCGTGGCAGCCCAGGGGCGCAGGGTCGGGAGGCACAGCCTGGTGTTCCCGTTGGCCTCCAGAGCCACCGCAGGCATTTCCCTCTGCTGAGCTGCTGCTTCTTGTCTCTCCAGGTGCAGATCCAGAACAAGAAAGTTGACCTTTCCAAAGTGTCTTCCAAGTGTGGCTCTAAAGCAAATATCAAGCACAAGCCAGGTAAGACTTCGACCACTTCCTTGGGATTTGTGTGTAGATTTTGCAGGTCCCTTAAACACAGCCCTGGATTGTGACTGAAGTTGTTGAAGGGGTTTGTTGCTTTCAGGGGTATTTCCAGAGGCTCTGGAAATCTCCTTTAGCAATTGCCAGTGGTTTCATGAGTGGAGAAGGGGAGTGGGAGATGTGGGATGTCCTCAAAGCATCTACTGCTTTGACTCAGTTCTGCTTTTTCTTGCTCATTTGAAAAGAAAAACATGGATATTTCCATGACCGTTCCAGGCAGCCTCATCCCAGGGGGCTTTGGGGCACTGGGAACATCCGTGTCCTGTGGAAGGGTAAAGGAACTTCCTCCAGTTCTTCACAGCACATACAAGGTTCCTTTTGGCCTCGAGTTCATGGCAGCTCCTGCCTTCCATAAAACACTGGAATGCCACTTTATGGGATGAGTGTGTGGGAATTCTTTGCTCCCCACCTGGAACACAGCATTCCTGGGAATCTCCCATTTCTGCCCAAGCAGTGACCAGCCCAGGGCTCAGCTGGAGTGTGGGCAGGTCTCACATCCACGGTCCTGTGGCTGTAGGCCCCTTGTTTGGACTGTGGGGTGCTCAGATCCACGACCTCTGCTGTTCTGTCAGAGTCTGAGTTCACTGCCCAAAGCCCAGGACAGGCACCACAGGCTTGTCTTTGTCCACTCCTGGGAGTTCCCTGCACCCTCTGCCAGGTTGAAAGCAGTTCAGCCTCGTCCACCCCACGCTCCAGTGCCTCCAAACGTGCTCCCGCGCTGGGAACGTGGTGCCACAGCCGTGACCTCTCCTGCTCAGTGCTCGGAAATAACGAGCGGGCAGCGACAATCACTGCCCTTGTCCAGGGCTGATGGAAGCACAACAGCACAGCCTCTGGCTGGCTTTTCTTGGGACTGCTTTTCTTGGGCCAGCTCTGTTGGTTTCCACCGTTGGCCACGCCAAGCTTCCGAGGGCTGAGAGCTTCCAGAGGGCCGAGGGTTTAATGATGTCTCTGGGAAGCAAAGCTGTGTTTAACAATACTTAAATGGGGCTTTGGAGAAAGCTGCTGGAACATGGACTGAACCTGGTGAAGGGTGTCCCTGTCCCTTAAGGTCCCTTCCAACCCAGGCCATTCTGTGATTCCATTCTGTCATTCCGTTCCGTGATTCCCTGTACTCTGATTTATTAATGGAGGAGACCACCGAGATGGTCAGAGGGCTGGAGCTCCTCTGCTCTGGGAAAGGCTGAGGGAATGCAGGTTGTTCAGCCTGGAGAGCAGGAAGCTCTAGGGTGACTTAATTGGGGCCTTCCAGTGCCTGAAGGGGCTCCAGGAGAGCTGGAGAGGGACTGGGGACAAGGCCTGGAGGGACAGGACACAGGGAATGGCTTCCCACTGCCAGAGGGCAGGGATGGACGGGATATTGGGAAGGAATTCCTGGCTGGGAGGGTGGGGAGGGACTGGGATGGATTTCCCAGAGAAGCTGTGGCTGCCCCTGGATCCCTGGAAGTGTCCAAGGCCAGGTTGGAGGAGACTTGGAGCAGCCTGGGATAGGGGAAGGTGTCCGTGCCCATGGTAGAGGGTAGGACTGAATGGGATTCAAGATCCCTCCCAACCCAGATCATTCTGGGATTCCATGATCTGTGATCCATGGGACCTGCAGTGTTCTCAAATCCTGCTGGAAATCTTCAGCTCTTTTTCTGACCTTCATGTTCTCCTAAACCTGAAGTGTCCATCCAGTTCCCCCACCAGGCCTTTCCCTGGCTGGGTGATGCCGTGGGTTGGGCACAAGGGGGTGCGTGCCAGGGAGGAGCTGATGATCCCAGTGATGGAGCAGGAGTGGGGGGGATAAGGAGGGAAGGAAGGCAGGTGACAAGGAGGAGCAGAAGTGTCCTGGCACCAGTGACTGCACAGATGGCTGAGCTGGAGGAGACCCAGGCACGGGACAGGGACAGGAGCAGGAGTCAGCCTTTGGAATGGCACAGTGTGGGATGGGCTGGGGGTGGCATTTCACACCTCTGGTGGAGGAGACAGACTCTGGAGCAGATCCAGTGAGGATCAATTCCAGCCTGTCCGTCTGGATGTGCTGTGTTCCCCACCTGAGGGCACCTCCAGGGCTTCGCTGGCACAGGTGGGAATCACCAACTTGGGTGCTGCCACTTCTAAACCAAAGTTTACCTGGGGGGAGGCTGAGCCAGTGAATGTGGTCCTTGGTCCTGTCCCCCCTCCAGAGGGTCCCCAGCAGCTCCTTGGGGATGGGAAGGGGGGGACCTTTGGGGGGGCTCTCTGAACTCACCCCTGCACCATGTCCTTGTAGGGGGAGGAGATGTCAAAATTGAGAACCAGAAGCTGAACTTCAAGGAGAAGGCCCAGGCCAAAGTGGGATCTCTGGACAACGTGGGACACTTGCCAGCAGGAGGAACTGTGAAGGTGGGTGCAGGGAGCTCTGGCACACCAGGGTGGGCTTTAAATGTGCTCCTCCTTCTCCTGCCACTGGTGCAGAGCAGCTCCTCCAGCCCGGCCTCTTCCAGCCGCCTGCCGGTTCCTGGGGCCTCTGCTGTGCACCCCAGCAGTAAGGATGGGTCGGAAAGGAGAGCACTGGCAACCAGCGTGGCCTGCCTGACCAGGCTCCCTGCCAGGCATTCCTGAAGGCTGGTACTGCCCAGCTCCATCCTTCCTCTTGGAATCTGGGAGCAGGGGGCCCCTCTGAGAGGCTGCCTGTGGCCTTCACCCCCAGTCAAAGCTGGTGAGATCCAAGTGCCCTGGGCTGGGAGGGAGCACCTTGCAGCTCTCGGGAACACTGAGAGGATCATGGAATATCCTGAGCTGGAAGGACCCACCAGGATTGTGGAGTCCAGCTCCTTCAGCCCGTTTGTGTGAGGCTGGGAACAGATCCTTGTGCTCTCATCCTGTGATTCATCCCTTCTCCCATGGGAACACAAACTGTGCCCAGCCTTGGCTCTGCACATTCCAGGTCTGGCTGCAGGAATGTGACATCTGTGCTCAGGGAGGGGAGATTGACCCATCCCTGCACGATCAGGAGTGGTGGGAATTGTGTTTAGGGACTCAGTGGGGCAGTTACTGTGGAATCCCAGAGTGGTTTGGACTGGAAGGCACCTTAAGGATTATCCAGTTCCAAGCCTGACACCTCCCACCAGCCCAGGTTGCTCCAAGCCCCGTCCAACCTGGCCTTGGACACTTCCAGGGATCCAGGGTCAGCCACAGCCTCTCCCAATGTCCCCAAGTCACGGGACGGCTTCCTCGCAGTGATCCCAGCCCACCCTCCAGCTCTCAGTGATCCCAGCCCAACCTCCAGCTCTCAGTGATCCCAGCCCACCCTCCAGCTCTCAGTGATCCCAGCCCACCCTCCAGCTCTCAGTGATCCCAGCCCACCCTCCAGCTCTCAGTGATCCCNCCCAGCCCACCCTCCAGCTCTCGCTCCCTCCCAGCGTGTTCCCTGCTCCACCTCTTCCAGCGTCCTGCCCTGCAGGGTGTCCAGGTGTGTCCCTGGGGAGCATCTGCTGAGCTCCATGGCTGGATCAGAGGAGCTCCAGGGCCCGAGGGGACCTGTCAGGAG
>VWZF01004168.1:208320-224800 GCA_013396755.1 Sclerurus mexicanus | reverse complement strand
AAGGAAAAAAAAAGTGTTCCCGGGTGGTCAAACTAATTTAAAGCAAGGAAAAAAAAAGAAAAGCAGAGTAAGAAAACACTGGGCTCAAAGAGACCTGAACCAGGCGTGTGCTAAGGGGGGGCTGCTCCAGGAGGGGACAGAGGGAAGCCTGCAGCTTCTCATGCTTGTGGGAATATTTCTTTGGGAAGCCGACAATGACACGATAACCCGGAATCTGTATTTACACACAAAGATTCTTATTGCACTTGTATTTTTTATATTAAAGTTTGCATGATTTCTAATAAAATGGCATTAAAATGTACTAGTTTGCATCAAAGTCGTCTGGTAGTTTCATAAGTGCTTTTTCCGCTGAATACAAATTCAAACGATGCAGATTTGCACCTGAAAGGGGCGGTTATATATACCCTGGAGCCCTCCCAGAGCTCCCCTTCCTCCTCCTCCTCTCCCTCTCCCTCCTCCTCCTCCTCCTCCTCCCCACCACCACCTCCACCTCTCCGCTCCCTCTGTGCCACATCCCTCTAATCCCAGCCAGGGGTCGTGCCCTCTCTCGCTGCCCCCGTGTTGTCCGTGTGTTCCCGGAGCGTCCCGCACTGGCGGCAGCGCTGGGGCCGGAGCCGGACCCGGTGCCGGTGCTGCCCCCGCCCCGTCCCTCCCTCCCCACCCCGGTATATATCACTGCCTCCCGCTGCCGCTTCCTTCTTTCTCTGACTGCTAAATTCTGAACACCAGCCTCAGCTTGTCGGTCTCGGCTTTGGTTTGGTTTCTTGTTTTCCGACACTTGAATCCGGGGGAAGTTTGGAGCAGAGGGACTGAGAGGGGAGGGGAGGAGCAGGCTGAGCCCCTCTGCAGGGCGAGGCAGGGGCTGTGTGTGCTTCCCAAGCAATAGTGCCCGTGTGCTCCGGGCCGGGGCTGCTGAGGGGCCTGAGCCCGCACGGTGAGCCCGGAGCCTGGTGTCCCTGCCCGGAGCCTGGTGTCCCTGCCCGGAGCCTGGTGTCCCTGCCCAGAGCCTGGTGTCCCTGCAGGGAGCCTGGTGTCCCTGCCCGGAGCCTGGTGTCCCTGCAGGGAGCCTGGTGTCCCTGCCCGGAGCCTGGTGTCCCTGCAGGGAGCCTGGTGTCCCTGCAGGGAGCCTGGTGTCCCTGCCCGGAGCCTGGTGTCCCTGCAGGGAGCCTGGTGTCCCTGCCCGGAGCCTGGTGTCCCTGCCCGGAGCCTGGTGTCCCTGCCCGTGTCCCGCCGGCCAGGGCTGCGCAGGGGCCGGAGCCGCCTCCGGGCTCACCGTGCCGGCGGCAGGGGATGCTCGGGGGTAACCAAAGAGGAGGTGGAGACCGAAGGGTCGCGTTCTCTTGCTGCTCTGCCCGGGACGCTCCGGGATGAGGTTGCTGTGGATGAGATGCTCCGGGGGAGGCTCCCGGGCAGAGGGAGGCAGGGGGAAGCAGCAGGGCCAGGTTCAGGTGCCGCAGGAGGAAGGCAAGTGGCAGCATTGCACTTTATCTTCTGAGATTGCAAAAAACAAACAGCAAAGCGCCCCCTGCCCCGCTGCAAAGGGACAGAGACGCCACCTCTCCCCCGCACCGCTTTGATCCCGTTCTCCCGACTGCTGGGCAGCCCTGGATGAGGGCTTGGCATCCAGGCCGGTCCCCGGCCCCGCCGACCCACCGGGCTGTGCTTCTGTGCCACTTCTCTAACACTCGTTGTGCCTGTGTTTAGCTGACGAACTAAATCCGGATACATTAGTTTGCTGTGGTGTTTCTAGGACAGCTTCAGTTTTCATATGGATTTCTGTTTTTGTATTTTCTCTGAGGAAGCGGCTGTAGATGCTGCCTGGGAAGGAGCCGTGTGTGCTGGGGATGGCTCTTGCTCCCCGGAGCGGGGGGGCGAGTCGGGCGGTGCCGAGACCTGCGGAGCCCTGCTGGGTGGGAGGGGGCCGGGGGCGGCGGATCGGGGGAGGAGCAGGGGTTGTGTGCTGGGTTCGATGCGAGCTGAATGTACGGGGTCCTGTGCTGAGCTGGCGCCGGGGGTCCCGGCCCTGCAGGGAGGTCCGAGCGGAGCGGGGCCGGGGGGGTCTGAGCTGCCGGGGGATGCTGNGCCGGCCCCGGCGCTGTCGGGGCAGCACCAGACACGAGGCTCCACCCGTGGCATCCCCGCAGCTCCCCGAGCGCCGGGCGAGCCCCGGGCAGGGCCGGGCAGGGCAGCAGGACCGGGGGCGGCCCCGGCCCCCCCGTGTCGGGGAGCCACCGAAGCTCTGCCTCAGCCCCCACCCGCGGGGGGACGCTCGTCAACTCACCGGGCTGTCCGAGGCGTGAGCGGCGTGTGACGTGTTCATGAATGTGCCGTGGTACTCTGATTTGTGTCCTAGGACTGCTCTGCGGGGCCCCGGGGCGGGGGCAGGTCGGAGCTCGGTGTGAGACAGCGGCCCCGATGGGGTGGGCTGGGGCAGAGCCCCCTCCCGGGACCGCCCGCGGCTCTGCCCGGGGATCGCCCTCCCCGAGCGGCTCCAACACCGTCGTCTCCTTAGCAACATTTCCTGACTTGATGTTGTGATTCTTACTATTGTAAAGGGTTGAAATAAAGCTTCTAGATGTTCCTCCTCAGCCTGGGCCTGAGTTTGTGAAGGCGGGAGGGCGGGCACGGGTGTGCGGGCACGGCCGGGGCACCCGATGCGCTGCTGGCACAGGGAGCCGAAAGGAAGGGGGAAGGAATTCGGTTGGATCTGATTCTTCAGCCGCGGGAGAGAATTCCCATCCCTCTGCTCCTGGAGCCCGGGGTCCGCGGGGAGGGGGCCCTGTGGGCACCGCCGGGGCCAGTGCGAGCCCGCGGCAGCGCAGCACAGCTGGCACTGCCGGCACATCTGGCACATCCAGCGGGCAGAGCCACAGGCACCAACCCGGGGGTTCCCCCTTCTGCCCATCCCACCTGGCTCCTCCGGGAGAGGCCCGTGCCAGGCCCTGTGCACACCAGTGGCCCAGGGGCAGCCCCAGGAGCCACCACCCCGCACAGAAGGTGCCCCCGGCCCGCTCTCACAAGTGAGAGGAAGGTTTTCCGTGCTGGCTCAGAAACACACAGGATGGACAGGACCTGGGACCCCACACACAATCTGGACGCAAGGCCCATCTCCCTGAGCCCCGGGCAGCTCCTCTGCCCCTCCTGGAGCCCTGCTGGGACAGCAAACCCTTGGATCCAGACACTGATGGTTCCTCGGGCACTGGGCTGGTCCCCCCTGGCACCACCAGCACAGGACACACTGGGCTGGTCCCCCCTGGCACCACCAGTACTGGGACACACTGGGCTGGTCCCCCCTGGCACCACCAGCACAGGACACACTGGGCTGGTTCCCCCTGCCACCACCAGTACTGGGACACACTGGGCTGGTCCCCCCTGGCACCACCAGCACTGACACACCCTGGCACCATGGGGTGCCCATGTCCTGTGAGCTGCTGTGCCTGCCCAGGGGCGTCTGTGGCTCCACAATGACCCTTCAGCCCCCCAGGCTGTCACTGCCAGTGGGTCTCACAGTGCCAGGTCCCTTTAACCCCCCCAGTGCCCTTCCCACACATTTCCCCAGCCCAGGAGCAGCACAGCCCACACACCATGGCAGCTCTGCACCTCGGCAGCCAGAGAAGGAGCCAAAGAAAAGCCCAAAATTCCAGACTTTGCAGTAGAAAAATGAATAGCAAAAACCAATGAAGAGGACAGAGGCAGTTCCTACTCTATCCCTTTTTATTGTCTTTAATCTATGTTGTAAAAAGATCCAGTATCACATAACAGCCACGGAAGTATCCCAATATCACACTAGTTCGGAACCATTTAGACAATAGCTTAGTCTTTTTTTTTTTTTTTGTCTTTTTTTCCTTTTTTTAAACCTGCTGGAAGGGAAAACCATACTGCCCATTATACAGGCCAAAAGAAACAAACACTGGTCAAATAATAGTGACAACCTCAAGCAAGTGAAATGAAGATGAGAAGTTTTGAGTGACCCCAGGCTGCAGGACTCCGAGGGCCCCTTGTGCTGGCACAGGCCACAGTGCCTTAAAGCCCATGAGCAGTAAATTAAATCAGAGAACTGGGAGAACCAAAGGGTGGCCCCAAAGGGGGCAGGAGCCGCTCTGCCGGCGCTCCCAGGGGCAGGAACGGCCCCGCTCCCGGAGCCGGGCCCGGCCGGGACCCCGGGGCCCTCGGAGCCCTCAGCCCTCGCCTCTGCCGAGGGCACAAAGAGCATAAGAAACGGGAATAAAAAGGAATGACGGCAGGGCCCCTCCGGCGCCGGGGGCACAGCCCTCGCGCCCCGAGTCCCTCCCGGTACAAACACCAGCGAAGCCTCACAACAGCCCTGTGAGGTAGGTCACTGTCTTCAGCGGACAGAGAGTCCAAGGCAAAGCTGGGATTAAACTCCAGATTCCTCATTGAGTGCTGTGCCTGTCGCGATCCTCCTTCCCCAGAAATATGGTCCCTGTTCGTAGAAAACGAAGGGGTCGTGCCTCTGCCCCGGCGTCCCGCGGGAGCGGCGCTCGCAGCAGCCTGGCGGCTGCAGTCACGTCCCGTGCCACGGGGGACGGGCATCGGCCCCTCGACGTCGGGAGGACAGATTTAAAAAAACCATAGGAACAACGCAAGAGGACGAAAAGTACGGGCAGGTCAGGAAGGACGAGTCACATCTCACACTCATGACGCCACGACCGAGGGCCGGCAGGGCCCCGCTGGCAGGCTCGCGGATCCCCATGGAACGTCACCTCCATCCGGAGAGGGCGATCCCTGGCCGGGGCTGCCGGAGGCAGGCTGGGCCTGGCACAGTTCCGCCGTCCGTCCATCCGTCCATCCGTCCTCGCGGTGAGCGGCTCTGGCAGCGGCGCAGCTCCAGCCCGGCCCCGTGGGGAGGGGGCGCGGGCCGGCCCCGGCAGCCGTGTCCTCGCTTCCGTCGGCGCTGGCGCTGGGCGGCGGAGGAGGCGGGCGCATGTCCACGGAGCTCGGGTCCATCGGCACTCCCAGTCCTTTCCCGCTGCTCTTCCCACGCGGTGACCATGCACGGAGCCGACAGCAGGAGATTCAGACAACATTAATCTTCTAGGATGGAGAGAGATGACTTCACAAGGGATAAATAGAACTTTATTTAAATAAACATTTGTGAACATCTTTATACAAATTACAAGTCCCCACGGGAGCCTCCAGCTCCGCCTACGAGCCGAAGCTGCCGGGAGGGCCCTTGAGCAGATCCACCAGGATGTCGAGCAGTTGGCTGTGCTGGTGGTGCAGGTCCCCGGGGATCGCGGCCATCTCGTAGCACAGGCACGTCTCCACCATCTTGGAGAGCGACACGCGGAAGTCGCGCAGCAGGCGGATGGTGTAGGAGTCCCCCTCCAGCACCAGGAGGTCGCTGTCCGTCAGGGACACGGTCGCTCGCCAGCCGTCATCTTGGGGAGAGAGCGGCGGTGAGGGGGGGAGCGCGGCTGGGCCGTGCTGGGGGTGTCCCACCAGGACACGGCACGGCGGGGACACTGCAGGGGCACGGCCGGGACACGGCTCCTTCCCACACGCGCTTCAGACCAACGGGCAGTCAGCCGGCCAGCAGCTCCCACAACAGCTGGGCAGCACTCTGACCACACACGGGCATCCTCCCAGTTTCCCACAGGAGGTGACTGATGGCACAGCCCAACTGAGCTCGAGGGCTGGAGACCGACTGGAGCACTGCCAAACCCCCACGGGCCAAAGGGACACATCCCCAGGAGAAGTGGGACGGTGCCAGCTGAGCTCCTCCCTCCCCCAGGGTGATCCAGGCGCACAGGCCTCCAGGCTCAGCCCGCTGCGGGGTCGCCTTCCTCGTCTCCCTGCAGAGCTACAGCTCGGAGCAGCTCACCGAGCGGCACCTCCACAGCCCCAGCACAGGCAAACCGGGCCCGAAGCACGAGCTGGGCGCGCGGGGGAGGCGCGGGGGCAGCGGAGCCGGGCCCCCCGCAGCCCCCGCGGGTGCCAGGGCGCAGCACTCACCTCGCACGTGGATGTCGGTGTCGGTCATGAGCAGCACGGCCAGCGGGTGCACCTGGGACGAGTCCCGCACGAACACGCCCCCGTTGGACTTCACGGCCATGAAGTAGGTGAGCCAGCGGCTGTACAGCTTGGACGCCTCCCTGCAGGGGCACAGCTCTGTCAGCCACGGCTCCCGGGCTCCTGGGCACGGCCCGCTGGGGTGCGGGGCGTGGGGTGTGAGTGGTGCAGCTCCACCCTCCCACGCTCACCCACCTGTTGATGGTTGACTTGTGGAGCAGGACGGTGCCGGCCTTTGTCCGGTAGGCGTAGCTGTTGGGTTTGAACTTGCCCTGGCGAGTCACTTTGCCCTGTCTCACCTGGAACGGGAGGAGAACCTCAAACGCCTGCACAACCAGCAGGCTGTGCCCACCCTCAGCCGCCTCTCCCACGTGTGGGCAAGGGTGGACGTTCCTCTGCTCCCAGAAGCTCTGCTGGGTTAGGGGGTGACCAGACTGGGCAGTTATCCACCGCTGGGCAAGGGGCAGCAAGCAGGAGGAGGAAGATGCCACCTCGACAGCTCCCACACCAAGTAACAAGAACCCAAGCCTGGACCTGCACAGGCCAAGGTGGCCACTCCTCACGAGTGGGGCTCCAGGGACAGCCCTGGAGCAGCAGGAGCACAGGGCGGGAAGCCTGGCTTGGACACACATATCTCCAAGAGAGCACAAGCATCTCTGGCACATCAACGCTTCCCTGTGCCACCAGCTGCGACCAGCAAGCCCAGGAGGGTGACAGCAGAGCCAGTACCTGGATGAGGTTGGGGTAGAGCCCAGCCATGAGGACCCCCTTGACGAGCTCCTCCTCTTCACTGTACTGGTTACACACGGAGGAGGGCATGGTGCAGTCAGACGGGGACGACACCAGGAAGGCTTCGTAAAGGTTCTCAGAGAACTGCTTGACAAGGCCTGGAGGGAGGAGACAGCCCCAGGGATGAGATTCATCCTCTCCTTCATCCCATGGAACCAGTAACCTCAGCGGGGCAGCACCAGCCTTGGTGCTGGGACAGGAGACCCATCCTGTGCCAAAGCCAGACGCTGCCCCGTCCAGCCCATCTCTGCCCCACACCCTTGCCGGTGCACCAGCCTTTCTGGGGGCAGGGGGGAAGCAGGACCCCAGGACTCACCGTTGATGAAGCGCAGGCTGGGCCCGTACAGGTAATAGTCCTGCAGGTAGTTGTCCCTGGCGCGGCTGTCCCTGCGCCGCAGCACCTCCTCCCAGCCTGCCACGGCCCTCACGAAGGCCAGGTGGTCACTGCCGCTCTCCCGGCTCAGCACGGCCTTGGCCTGGGACACGGACACACGTGAGCCACGCCAGCCCCTCGCCCCTGCTGCCCACCCGCCCGGGAGGGCCGCTCACCTTGTCCACCTCGGCGCGGTTCTGCAGGCTGCTGCTGAAGGGGTCCCGCGTGAGGCAGGACACGATGACGAGCAGGGGGTGCAGGCAGCGGTAGATGGAGGCCAGGACAATGGCCTTGGCCAGCCGGGGGTCCGTGGAGATCTGCGCCAGCCGTTTGCCCAGGGTGGTGAGGGCCTCCCGCTGGTCCAGCACCCCTGCAACAGAGCCACGGGGTGGGAACGGCCGCCAGCTCCCACTGGCCAAAGCGGCGGCTTTGGGAGCTGCCAGGAGAACCCACCCACAGGGCTTGGAAGATCTGGGGTGACCGAGGACCGGGTCCTGCAATAAGCACCCAGAACTCCCCCAGTCTAACTGAGCTGAGGCCGAAAAAATGGCTGTCACAGGCACGTGACAGTCAACACATCACCCCAGCTCTGAACTCCAGATCACCACTCCCCTTCTTTCTGTCATCCCCTGCCCTTTTTCTTTTTTTGAACCTTGGCAAAGTTCTCCCCACTTTTTGAGCAAAGTGGTGTGGGAAATAGCACAGCACAAGGTGTGTGGTTTGGCAAGTCCCTATGAATTGCCATCCCTGTCCAGGGACAATCCTGCCCCACAGGATCCTGTGCCAGCTCCCTTCCCGTGTTTAGACAGCAAACATGTTTCCAGGACACAGCATTATCTCACCGATCTCCTGCAGCAAGATCACTGCTTCATCCACAGCTTTGATGTCAGGGCTGTCCAGAGCCTTGGAGAGAAATTCAACTGCCTGTAACACAGCAGGGGGGAGGGAGAAGGTTAAAAATGGGCAAGTTTCCCCTACAGGTATGTGGGAGAGCTCTCAGGAGGGAGCCCACTGTCCTGCCCCAGGGCCCCAGACTGCCACACCGTTCCCTCTTTCTGTGCCTCCAGGGATATGAGCTCAGCCCTCTCCATTCCTTCAGTCTTCTAGACAGACTGTCATCTAAGGGACCCACACGTTTCCTGGTCCGAACTTCCCCAGAGAGCCCCGTGTTTGGGAAGGCAAGAACTCAGCCTGCTGGCCTTTCCCTACTCATGCCCCCGGGGCTGGCTCCAGGCTCCGGTCGGCGCAGCCCCGTGCCGTGCTCACCGTTTTCTCCGGCATGTGGATCTTGGCCTGCACCACCAGGTTCTCCAGGGGGGTGCGCAGGATCTCTGGCACCTGGTAAGTTGGCATCTTGTCCAGGCGGCTGCGAGGGAAGAGGTGGTAGGCAAAGCCCGACTGGCAGCGGCCGGCACGGCCACGGCGCTGCACCACGTTCGACTTGGACACCCAGACCGTCTCCAGGCAGGACACCTGGGGAGAGGATCAGGCAGCAACACTCTCAGGGCTCTGGCCTGCTCGCATCACGGAATCCCACACTGGTATGGCTTGGAAGGGATCTTAAATCCCATCCAGTGCCACCCCCTGCCATGGGCAGGGACACCTTCCACCAGCCCAGGTTGCTCCAAGCCCCGTCCAGCCTGGCCTTGGACACTTCCAGGGATCCAGGGGCAGCCACAGCTTTTCTGGGCACCCTGTGCCACGGGCTCCCCACCCTCCTAGCCAGGAATCCCTTCCCAATATCCCACCTAACCCTGCCCTCTGGCAGGGGGAAGCCATCCCCCTGTTGTCCTGGCACTCCTTCTCCAAAGTCCCTCTCTTTGCATCTTTCCACCCACAGACCTCCTCAAGGTTGATCAACAACCCAAAGGGCCAGGAAGCCTTTCCCACTCTCCTGCCTTTTGCAGTGCTGGTCTCTGTCAGGGCATGGATGCGACCGAGGTGCCACCTGCTGGACACCTGTCCTGGTCCCCATCCCAGGGCTCCCTGGGGCCCCCCACCAGCCCTGCCTTGGGCTCTGCATTCTGAGCTGGGACAAAACAGGGCAAATATCAAAGGGCTGGGTTTAAATGGCCACTTGGCCCTGGGAGATGATATTCTAGAACAGGGGCAGTGGGATGTTGCCAGAATTCTTTTCCAAGTGCAGCATCACCACAGCTGTCTGTCCACCTTCACAAGGTGAAGGCAAGAGCCTTCACAGGGTTCAGGGCTCCCAGAAATAGGGCCCAAGGGCAGCAAACCCCTTTGGGAAGGTGAGGAACTAAGGGAAAACTAAGGGAACTAAGGGATTGGGGTCAGGAGAGCTGCAAACTTGAGCAGAATCTAACAGGTCAGGGCAGTCCTGCATAGGCCAGCAAGAGGTTTTTGACAAAATCATGGAAAAAGGCAAAGAGGAAAGCTAGAGATGTTCCATGGTGTCAGAGTTGGGAAGGGAGTAGGACTTGCCTTTTGTTTCTTTGAAAACACCAAAATTTTGCCTGTGGGGACACCTTCCTGGCACACAGCTTGGACATGGCAAACACTGGTGACAAGTCACTGTCCCCAAATGGGCACAGCACCCATGCCCCAAAGAGCCAGATGGGAAGCAGCTCCATCATCCCATTAATGGCACCTCAAATGCTCCTCTGGAAACACCCCTGCGCTGCGGGGTGTCCCGAGTGCACTCAGGGGCACGAGGGCAGCAGTACCTTGGTCTTGAGGTCGTAGCGCTCCTCCTTGTGCGTGCCACTGTCCACCACGTGCACGATGTCATTGATGGTGATGGAGGTCTCTGCGATGTTGGTGGCCAGGACGATCTTCCTGACGCCGGGAGGAGGCCTCTGGAAGATGTTCTGCTGGTCCATCATGGGGATGTTGGAGTGCACTGGGAAATCAAACCAGAGTCAGTCCTGCCCAGCTGTGCTGGTGGACAGATTCTTCTTGTACCATCCCCTCCTGGTTCCAGAAACACGGGACAGAAATGGGGCAGCACCAATGTTCATTGTCAGCAGCTTCCTGCCAGCCAGATCCCAGGAAAGATCTTCCACACATCATCTGGGAAGACCTTGTTTCAGTTTCTGGCTCAGCAGCAGCAGGAGCTCTGCTCACCTCTTGTCCCAGTGCCTGGTGGCACCTCCAGAGCATCCCAGAAGTCCCACTCCCTCCCACAGCCCAGTTCTGCAGCTCCTCCTCCTCCTCCCAAGTCCCCTGGGAGGGGACAGGGTGTCCTCACTCCCACTTGGGCCCACTTGGGCAGCAGTGGTTCTCAGCAAGGGCCTGTGGCTCTGCTGTCTCACAGGCTGGCCCTGTTAGAGGCCCGTGACGCAGAGAAATTCCCAGCAGTGCAGAGGATGGCAGGAGAGCAGGAGAACAGGCAGTGTCCACAAAAGAACACCTGCATTCCTGAACAGCTGAGCTGCTCAAAGCTCTGCTCCTGCCCGGCCAGGTTGGACACTGAACAGGGACGGCTGCTAAAAAACAAACACAAAGGTGCCACAACCCTCAACAGCCCCGCAGGGCAAAACTGCCTTTTGTTAGAAACTTCCTCCTGCGATAAGGAATGTTAAATTCACTAATCAAAGCTGAGCTCCAAAGTCCTTTTGCATCTAACGAAACAGGTCCTGAGGATCTTTTCTGTGCAGGCTCAGCAGGCAGCTGCAGCAGTGCAGAACTGAGCTGTTTCCCACTGGCCTAATTCCCAATTGCTGGAGGCAAACGGGAAGCCACTTTCTTTGATCACAAGCACGGAGTTACTCAGCCTCTGCTCGGAGGAGTTACTCATGCTCACCACACACAGTTACACCACAGGTACCAGCGCAGAGCTGGAGGGGCTCAGAGTCGACTGCCCCAGACTGGCCTGAATCCTGGGAAGAAGGGGCTGGCCCTGCCCTCTCACCTGGCAGGACGAGGTACCGGCTGTTCTGTGAGCCCAGCATCTCCAGCAGCCGCTGCTGCACCCCTTTGATCTCCTGCCAGCCAGGAAGGAAGCAGAGGATCCCGCCTGGAACACACCAAGAGTTAGGAACATGCAACCTCAAACTCCAGGCACTTTTCCCCAGCTGGAGACACAGGTTTTCAAGGTAGAAAGCAACCAGGCTACCTGTAGTTTGAGAGCAGATACCTACATGGTTTGAAACACTTAACACTCTTACAAGTCATCTGAGAGTCCTGCCTCTTCCCAAAGACATCACCTTCCAGGCAAAGATATTTAACAGGGATGGGGCTCCAAGATAACTGTGCAGCAAAAGGCTGCAAATGCTGGAGCACAGACAAGTCCTGCTCTGCACCCCCAGAAAAAGCTGCCCAGGACACTGAGGGCTCCGATGTTCTTAGCCAAAGACTCGGAATTCCCTCGCACCACACTGCTTGAGACCACTCGGACCAACAGGAATTCAAGGAGGCCTTGAATTCAACAGGAATTCAAAGGAGGCTCAGCATCATGGTGTCTCTGAAAAGGGTCTGGGCTCTGCAAGGTTCACTTTTATCTCCCCAGCAAAAGGAAAATGCCAGTGGAAAAACAGAACCCACCTGGCTCTCCGTGGGCATCGATCTGGAGCACGAGGTCGGTGATCAGGTCAAGATCCAGCACACACTCATCGTCGGATTGCTGGGTAAAAACAGGACGCATGTGAGTGGGTGAGGTAAGTCTGGCAGAGAGCAAAGGCACAGCCTCCAGAGCATCTCCTGGAGAGAGCAAATGCCTGGACTTGGACAGCTTGCCCAGCACTTGGGAGCCAGGAACCTCAGGAGCCTGGTTTTGTCTCCATCTGGAACCTGCTCTGTTCACAACTGCTGGCAGCTTCCTCTGCTGTGCAGTGAGAACACACAGTCCCTTTCCATTCTCCAGATCTGGAAGCTGAGATCTGTGCACCCCTGCTGAACAGCACCTCACACGTAACAGAATTCATGTAAGATTTCTGGGACAAAACTCTGCCACATGTACCTGGGACTGCAAATCCACCAGACACCAAACAGCAGCTCTTGCACCTCTTGGTGATTTGGAACAGATTGTCAGAGAAGCTCATAAAACTCAGGTAAAATCCCAGCACTTCAGAACCAGGAAGAATGCCCTGAAGGCAATGGGATACCCCAAGCCAGTCTGCTGATGATCCAGGACTGGGACAAGTGGCTGATACTCCAGACAGTTGCTCAGCCACAGGGAGGGATCTCTCCAGGCTGGAGAAATGGGCTGACAGCTTCCAGACCAGCAGGTTGGACCAGAAACTGTCTGGACATCCCAGCCAAGCTCAGAGACTCTGACTCCATGACCCACCACTGGTGCAAGATTGCTCACAGCATAGAGTGCATGTCTAGAGGGCATTTTCCAAGGGACCAGTTGGACTGGTTGCAAAAAGCAGCAACCAAGGAAATCAGTCATGCAGGACACGAGCACTGAGGCAACAGTGCTGGAAGCCACAACCATCCCCGTCTTGGACAGGCTTGCACAGAGTGTGCAAACCTTCCAGTCTGTGTCTGTGCACATACAACAAGCTCTCAGCCCACTCAAACACCACACCTCACATTGAAGGGGGACAAAAGTAGCTTGACCCCAAACTGAAGCCATCTTTATCCACGATTTAATCAAAATAGTCTGGGATTCTACTAAGCTGACTTCACCTTACAGGAGCTGCTGTGGAATTAAAGCTAAGCAAACAGTGTCCAACGGCCCAGGGAAGCGGGACCAGTGCCGGGCCCAAACTGCCCTGATGACACACCAGGAGTCAGTGCCTTGTCCAAAGGAAACAGCTGCTCACCCACCTTGATCTCATAGTGCCGGTGTCGGTGCCGGCCCAGCTTGGCCAGGATCTCCTCCAGGTAGTATTCCTTCACTGGGTACATGAAGCCTGGCACCTTGACCACAGGGCAGTCCCCAAAGTAGTGGGAGAAGCGCTGGTTGTCTCCCGTGGCGCTCATGAGGACCAGGCGCAGGTCGGGGTTCAGTTTCTGGATGCCTTTGAGCAGGATGAGCAGGAAGTCGGTGTTGACGTCTCGCTCGTGCACCTCGTCCACCACGACGTGGCTGACGCCCTCCAGGCTGGGGTTGCCCTGCAGCTTCCTGAGCAGGATGCCCACGGTGCAGAAGAGCAGGGCCCCTCCCCGGGCAGGGGGTTTGCTCTCCAGCCGCACCTGGTAGCCCACGTTCTTCCTCATGTTGGGCCCCAGCTCCTGTGCCACGCGCTGGGCGACGGAGATGGCGCTGATCCGCCGGGGCTGGGTGATCACCACGTTGCAGCGGGCGCCGCGGCCCTCCAGGATGTAGTGTTCCAGCAGGAGCTGCGGGATCCGCGTGGTTTTCCCACAGCCGGTGTCTCCTGCTATTACCACCACAGGGTTCTGCTCGATGGCCGACAGGATGGTGTCCTTGTGGGGATCCACTGGCAGCGGGTGGCTCTCCTGCCAGGAGGCTCCTCTCCTTTTCCAGAGGGCCAGGAGGTTCTGGCTAAGGCGCACTTCCTCTGCTTCCAGCATGGGGATGTATGTCTTCCCTGTGATGGCGTCGCTGATCGCACCAGATTCCTTGGTCAGGTTCATCATGTCATCAGCAATCCGGGGCCTGGACTCCCTGATGTCCACGGGATACTGGGAGAGATGGAGAAAGTCGGCAAGGACAGAAAGGTCAGTACCAGGCCTGAGAAGGACAGAACGAAACAGGTGCCTGGAACAGGCTGGGCCAGCCTGGATTTGCCGTGATCGTGGAGCTTTGCCATGACCACCCAGCTCTGCCAAGATCTCCTCAGATTTGAGGCAACAATTCATTTACATTCTGAACTGAGGATATTTAAAGTGACAATTAACGTGGGAAGCTCCCTCTGTTTTCCTTGCTACCTTCCCTATTTTAGGAGGGGTACCAGTGCTGATGCTTGAACTGACAAACACAAACCAGTAACTTAAGCTCTCCAATGCAACAGTCTCTCCAAGACAACTTTTGGAAACTATCACGTTACACCACCACCCTTCTGTCCCTCAGGAAGCCCAGACACATAACTTACATAAAACATAAGCGTTTGCCTAAGCCAGAAATATTCTGTCTTGGCAAAAGAAGAAACAGATGCCCCACATCCCACAGGAAGAACTAAAGGAGCAACAACAGGTCAGGAATTGTCTAGGACACAAATCAAAGCACTGGCCCAGATGTTCACAGGACTAAAAGCTGTTGAACTTCTAATCAATAAGAACTTTTGGATTCAGCCTTAGAGCCACACAGGGAAGGCCCACTGCCCAGAAAGGGTGTCTCTCCCCCAGAGGAGAGCAAAAACTGATGGTTTTGTGGCAGCAACCAAGCCATGAATTCCCTGAACGTTTTGCCATGAAGCTTTCAAAGACTGCAGACCCTGAGGGTAGATGCGATCAAAGGTGCTCACGTGGTTCAGGTAGTTCTCGATCTTGCGCAGGGTGGCCTCGGGGACTTTGATGTGGCAGGGCTTCCTCTGGTTCTCACCCAGCTCCCGCAGGGAAGTCATGTTGTACATGGCATGGCTCAGGGGGTTGTTGTTCTTGTCCACCAACCCCAGGCTCTGCAAGGAACAGGCAAACAACACTGTCAGGCATGAGACTGCTCACACCGAGTGCTGGGATGTAGAGCACAGGGATCCCTCATGCTGGGACAGGCCAACTCCTTGCCATCCCAAATCCATCCCTTCCTGGTTTTCTTGCCAGAGCAAGAATCAAGATATAATGCCACCTCAGCTCTGGAGAAGAAGACACACCAGAACCAACTACCTGCCCCCAACACCACACTCAGGAGGTCTCCAAGAGACCCATTGGAGGAACAGCAGCCATGAGTGTACCTGACAAAACCCTCCTGCTAACTCCCTTGCTATGGTTCTGGCGTGCTGTGATTCCTAAGATTTGGAAATATATGTTTATTAAGCATTAGTTCATTAAGCATTAATTTTTTAAGGGAAGCCAGAGTTCAGAAAGTTTCAGGCATCACCCCACCAGGCGCAAATACAGCGAGGTGGAAGGAGCCCGTATCCATGGACAGGTGCCTGGGATGCAGGAGCCAGGGGCACTCGCTCACCTTCAGCTTCTGGCAGGCCAGCGCTGCTGCTTTGTTCTCTGCCTCCACCTTGCGCCGGCCCTTGGCAGCGAAGGTCATGGGGCAGGGCCAGCGCAGCGTCAGCTTGCAGATCTTGGTCTTGGTGCCCACTGTGCGGAACTGCATGTACTCCTGGAAGCACAGACACCACACCCGTGGAGCATCCCCAGCTGGGAGGGACCCCGCGGGTCATCCATCCAAGCCCCGGCCCTGCGCAGACACCCCAACAATCCCATCCTGGCCCTTAGAGCGCTGTCCAAACGCTCCTGGAGCTCTGGCAGCCTTGGGGCTGTGCCCACTGCCCCGGGGAGCCTGTTCCCACTGGGGGAAGAACCTTTTCCTGAGATCCAGCCTGTCCCTTCCCTGGCACAGCCCCAGCCACTCCCTGGGGTCCTGGCACTGGTCACAAGATGCAGAGATCGGTGCCTGCCCCTCCGGAGGAGCTGCAGACCCCAGTGAGTTTCCTCTCAGTCTCCGCTCCAGTTGAACAAGCCAAGTGCCCTCAGCCAGTCCTTGTATGGCCCTTCACCACAGGTTTTTTTGTTGGATTTTGTTGTGTTCTTGTCTTTGTCAGATTTAACAGAGCACTAGCAATTTACTGCCCTGACTTCCCCCCCAGCTCACGTGGCACTGGCTAAGCAGGAGGGAGAGCAGGCAGCTGTGTGGGGAACACCCCCGAGAGCCTCTGGGGTGGAGCACAGCTCCTGTTTGCTGAACCCAGGAGCTCTGGGCAGGAGGTGGGTGACACAGACCAAGGAGGGGGGATGCCTGGAGACTGGAAAGATTCCATCAGCTCAGAAATTACACATCGCTCCCAGTAACACAGACTTGTGTTATGTGGCAGATGTAGGGGAAAATGATCTCCTTCGTTCAAACAGCAGCTCCTCCGGTGCCCTGGCCTCAAGGAACAACATTCCTCATGGCCCTATTATGACATTCCCTCAATTCTCACCACAAAGTCTCTTCCTTGCTCTTCAGACTGACTTTTCTAGGCCTAGTTTGAACTCCCTTCCTCTCCCCAGTTCTGCTGCCCAAACAGAGCACCCAAAGTGATTCCAGTGGGAGCCTTTGAGCTTCACCCCTGGCAGGGGTCAGACAGCACCTTACCTTGACTGTAGAGGAAGAGGTTGCAATCTGAATGACTTGGGCCAGGAGGTTTTTGGGCAGAGGGAACTGCGTCAGGGCACGGATGGCAGTGTTGTCATCTGTCATTTCAATGGAGCTCCCTCCTCGGCTGGATGGGAGATGAAAACAGGTGATGTACAAAT
>VWZF01004168.1:196540-207299 GCA_013396755.1 Sclerurus mexicanus | reverse complement strand
CATCCTGGCCCTTAGAGCGCTGTCCAAACGCTCCTGGAGCTCTGGCAGCCTTGGGGCTGTGCCCACTGCCCCGGGGAGCCTGTTCCCACTGGGGGAAGAACCTTTTCCTGAGATCCAGCCTGTCCCTTCCCTGGCACAGCCCCAGCCACTCCCTGGGGTCCTGGCACTGGTCACAAGATGCAGAGATCGGTGCCTGCCCCTCCGGAGGAGCTGCAGACCCCAGTGAGTTTCCTCTCAGTCTCCGCTCCAGTTGAACAAGCCAAGTGCCCTCAGCCAGTCCTTGTATGGCCCTTCACCACAGGTTTTTTTGTTGGATTTTGTTGTGTTCTTGTCTTTGTCAGATTTAACAGAGCACTAGCAATTTACTGCCCTGACTTCCCCCCCAGCTCACGTGGCACTGGCTAAGCAGGAGGGAGAGCAGGCAGCTGTGTGGGGAACACCCCCGAGAGCCTCTGGGGTGGAGCACAGCTCCTGTTTGCTGAACCCAGGAGCTCTGGGCAGGAGGTGGGTGACACAGACCAAGGAGGGGGGATGCCTGGAGACTGGAAAGATTCCATCAGCTCAGAAATTACACATCGCTCCCAGTAACACAGACTTGTGTTATGTGGCAGATGTAGGGGAAAATGATCTCCTTCGTTCAAACAGCAGCTCCTCCGGTGCCCTGGCCTCAAGGAACAACATTCCTCATGGCCCTATTATGACATTCCCTCAATTCTCACCACAAAGTCTCTTCCTTGCTCTTCAGACTGACTTTTCTAGGCCTAGTTTGAACTCCCTTCCTCTCCCCAGTTCTGCTGCCCAAACAGAGCACCCAAAGTGATTCCAGTGGGAGCCTTTGAGCTTCACCCCTGGCAGGGGTCAGACAGCACCTTACCTTGACTGTAGAGGAAGAGGTTGCAATCTGAATGACTTGGGCCAGGAGGTTTTTGGGCAGAGGGAACTGCGTCAGGGCACGGATGGCAGTGTTGTCATCTGTCATTTCAATGGAGCTCCCTCCTCGGCTGGATGGGAGATGAAAACAGGTGATGTACAAATCCCCCCGGGTGCTCAGACCTACCTCACTCCAGGTGCTACTGAGCTCTGAAACTGTAGTTAAAGCACAGATAGCCCTGGTCACTGCAGATTCCCGCTGTACCTTGCTGCTAAAACCTGTCAGCCACAGAACAACCACCCAGCCCAGCAAAGCCACCTACCTCAAATCAAACCTTTACACTAAGGCTGCACACCGGGCAGCACCAACAGATCGTAACAGATTTCATAAATAAGTAATTCTGGATCCGAAGAGCATCCCTACAAATAACCACCACTGTGTCCTTAGAGATCTTGTTCCTGCCGCCTATTAAAAATCCAAGATCTGTGCTCATAAAATATGAAGTCAAGTAAGCAACTATGGTTATGAAAAGAAGTGCACTTAACGTTGCTCTCAAACTGGGGTGGTCAAAACCAGGTCTCTGTGCACATATATCATTTCTGGGAACAGAAATCTCTTTAGGCACAGAAGAGTAAGGCAGGTAACAAGACTGCCAACAGTCTCTCCAAGGGGCAGAGCTCCAAGGAAGAAGCAGCCTGTACATCCCCTGGATGGCAGCCAGGCACAACACTAGGCGGCCCCTCTACTGCTTTGGCCCATCTGCAAGCCCCAGCAGGAGCATGGGGGGCTGCAGCTCAGCTGTGAGGAACTGCAGGGGTGGACCAGCTACAGGGAAGATCCTCACTCCTCTGCCCCATGAGCAGCTCCTAGGACACACCCACCTTGCATCCCTGCCCGGGGTCCGGGCATCCTGGTGTGCCATGGGCAGATAATCCGAGACATCGATCGCTTCCTCCTCCAGCTCCCCTTCCTCCAGCTCTTCTCTCCTCATGGCTTTGGGCATCCTGCCCTGCTCCATGGGCTGGATGGAGTCGTCGGGCTCCATCCGCCGCCAGCAGGTGGACAGGTCGGCCAGGGAGGGGCCGGACTTGGAGCGCCACTTGCCCTCGGAGCACCAGCGCTCGTCGGGACAGCCCAGCTGGTCCGCCAGGAGCCGGTACTTGGCAGCGTCAAAGAGCTCGTTCCGGGGGCCCAGCAACCCCCAGCCCTGCAGGACAGACACACACACAGCCACTCCTTCACTGCCCACGGGCAAAGAGAGCAACAGAAGGGGCTTTCGGGGACCTCACACTTCCCCCGCCACTATTTCTTACCAAAGGGAATTTGGTCCCTGCCCTCCCTTCCCAGAGCACGGCTCTGAGCCCCACAGCACCTCAGGGTGGGCCAGGATTTATTGGGATTTTACAAACTCTCAGCTCTATGGAGCATTCTCAAGTTTTCAAACCCCCAAGGGGCACGAAATGCATCTTCCTGGAAGGGCTCATCTGAGCTAGTGCAAACTGGGACAACACAGGATGGGATTCAGGGAATGGTTCACCCCCTTCCGTTCCCAGGAACAGTGGTTTGTACAAACAGCATTAAAACCCCCCTGACCCGTTTCTGATCCAGGCCAGCAGTAATTAAGAACTCTCCCACCACCACCATTTAGGACTGCACCTTCCACAAAGCTCCAGAGATGTCCAGAGAGCAGCACAGACCAGACTGCTGCAATAAAAGTTCTATCTTTAAGAAATCAAAATTGCAGCTTCAGGTCTCTCAGTGGCCCTGTACCATAAAAAGCTGTATTGTTTGTGCTATGGGAGTGCCTGAGACTGCAAAAATTCACCTGGCTGGCTGCTCTGTTCCAAGGCTCTGTATTCAAACACCCTGCACTAATTAGACACTATTAATTTTCTTGAACTGATGACTTTTTAAAGCAGCATTTGTCGCAATTTCCATGGCTGTGATTACACAGGGCCTCCCATCATGAGGATCTTGTGTCAGGTTCCAGGTTTAGATGGCAAAGCACCAGTTAAAGTGGCTTCAACCAATCTATGGCTTCAGGGTGCTGGGGTTTAAGTCCTAATCTTAAGTACACTTCCCATTTTTCCCCAGATTTTAGAAATGGCTAAGTGTCAGGATGATACTTTTTTCCGTTTGAAAACTTCCAGGCTCTCAAAGAAAGCAGGGGACAATGCTTGCCTAGGGAGGATGAAAACAAAGTGTATTCACAGTGAATATTAACTGAATGTGAGAGGGTGAAACAAGTTTTGCTGATCCCGGGATTAAGAAAACAAGCCTAAGCACAGGGCCAGCTAAAGAAACTGGGTTTTTATGCTGCCATTCTGAACATCTGAAGGCTGGTGATTTCCTAATGCTAATTCTTGATCTGCAAGCAAACCAAAAGCTCTCTCACTGTCAGAGCATCGACAGCATCTTCCCTAGGCTCCGGAGCAGGAAGACATCATTGTTCCTACTCCACAGATCCAAGGGGAACTCCAAAATCAAACTCACTTCTCAAGGTGACAGAGCACAGCCAGTGGCAGAGCTGGAGACAAAACTGCATCTTATTCTCAGCTATAAAACACCAACAGGAGTGACCTTTGTAACTTTACTGCACCTGTCTGATCCTGGCTGTGGACACATGGAACCATTTCCAGCCATAAGTAAGTGGCAAACCAGTGTAACTTTAACAGCAAAACAGAACGTGTAATTGCCACACTGTGGCTTTGATGAAGAGGAAACAGGAGGCTCTGAAGGTCCTGTGACTGCAGACACCCCCAGGCTGGCTGGCAGAGGCGAGAGACGGTGAACAGCAACAGAAACACACCTGAAGGAAGCTCTGTTCACTGCAGATGCTGCGAGTAAGGACCTAACTAAGGTCCAGGACACAGGAACAAAGAGCAGCACTCTAAGGATTTCCTGAGTTCGTGCCTGGCTGAAGCAAGGGGGATTTTAAGCTCAAGATTCAGACTCAGCACTGCAGGCTGTACCCCTGACTAAAAGGCCAACTAAGAGAACAGGTGAGACAGCAGTCAGAACTCCCCTGAGCCCGAGGCCAGGCCTGCACGCCCCAGGGTTTGTGTCTCCGGGCTCACCTTGAAGAGCTGGCAGGCCGCGGCGGCCGCCTGCCGCTCCGCATCGATCTTCTTGGTCCCATAGCCCTCCACCTCCACGTTCTTGGGCCACTTGATGTGCAGAGTCACTTTCTGAAAAGCAGGCACAAGCAGCAAAGTGAGGCAGCACACAGCGAGCTCTCCCCTGCCCCGGGAGCACACCCACTCCAGCCACGCCTGAACTCCAGGCAAAGAAGAGAAATACAGAAGAAAACTGTGGCCAAAGTGTTCGGATGGGCCCTTCACGGGAAGTGCCGTTCCAGGAGCACTGAAGGAAAAGCCCGAGCAGGGCACAGAGCTGCCACCATCCCACAGGAGTGCAGGGCTGAGGTGCAGCCAGGCAGCGCAGTCACAGCGCGTCAGCTCCGAGGAATAAAGGCCAGGAGCTCATTCCAGGAGCAATTCCATTTCAGGGACTGTTCCTACGCTCACTGCGGCACACCAGACCGTGCCCCAGAGCAACATGCCCTCTCCAGCAGGCTTCCAGCAAGGAAATCTCCATAACTGCTTCCTCACTGTAAGGTAACCAGCAGCAGGTCGCCTCAGCTCCCCAGGCAGCTCCATCGGGCGTGAGAGGATCCAGCTCCAGCCCAACACAACCACAGTCCCGCCAAAGCTCCTCCTGGGCGGGAGCTAAAAACCTGAAGAGGCAGAGAATGCTGAAAGCTGAACCCTGCCCTCTTCAAAAAAATTGCTCCAAACCATCTGCTCCGGGCCCTGCAGACGCTGGAAGGCTCCAAGAGGGAAATGCCTAAGGAATTCTCTCCTCTGTCTGCAGCACAGATGAAAGGTGGCATTTAGCTCCGCTGGGAAAACCCCACCTCCGAGGCTGGAGCAAAGGCTCCCGCCTTCCGCAGCCTGCCCTGGCTGGCTGCCCTCCTGCCAGCGGAACCTCAGCTCACTGCAGGAAATTCCTACCGACTTTGCCTCGGGGCTCTGCGTGGAAAAGCACAGACCTGCTGGGAAAAAAGGCGTCTCCTGAAGGCCAAGTTACCCGGTGCTCACAAAACCCCCTTGTTCCCTTCCAGCCAGGAGCTCTCCAGGTTGTCCCACCTGTCCTTGGCCCACACACACTTCCTGGGATGTTTTGTGTTTGGGGTTTTTTGATTTTGTGATCCAACCCTCACTTTCTCCACGGGCTCCTTTCTTGCTTTTCTGGGTTAGTTTTTTGTTTTAATCTGAAGTTATCCTCAATTGTAATCTATTTAAGTGCCAGCAGGAATGTGAACCGATTACACAAACTAGAACTATGAGGCATTGGCCATGGTATTCCAAAACTGAAGGATGAGGCATTGGCTGTGGTATTCCAAAACTTAACTTAGGAAACTGCACTGGAAAAGCAGGAAAAACAAACACAAATCATGAAGAACTCTAAAGTAACCGTTACTAATGTATCCCTAAAATTCAGGGATGTGGCAAGAGAAATTGTCTGTGAAAATTTAGACAGAATGTTATTGGAAAATGTTAATCCATCAGAACTGAGTCTTTTCCCGGAACGTATGTTAAAGTTGAGCTGGAAAGGGTTTTCAGCTCTGGAATGAGCTCTGCTGTGACAGGAGGAGGCAAAGCCTTGCCCAGGGAGAACCTCTGAGGAAACAATTCCAGCTCAGTTCACAGCACGGATCCAGATCTGGGCCTCTGCACTCACCGAGAGCTCAAACTACCTGGAAAACCGTTTGCTTGAAATTCCTCTGCTTCGTTTAACAACGACAACAAAAAGACCCTGTATTTTGTTTTGCCCTTAAGAACTACTAGAAGCCTCCCTCCACTGCAAACAAATCGCACTTTTCTGGTTGCAATTGGGCATTTTAGGCTTTGGCATTTGTTCTACTGGAATCTACAATCAAATCTAAGGCAACTAAGGCCTGAAATACAGCATGTACATTTTAATTTTCTAAGGTAGAGGGACACTTTTAAGCACAGACTATGTGTCTTTCTGCTGAGAAAAGCCAGATACAGCAAGTTACCCGAAACAAAAACATCCATCCTTCCACACACAAAGAGAGGGACAGCACCTGCACTTACACACTTGTTAAAGCATGTGAAAATTAGGGGAAACAGGAAGAAGTGAGATTAATTCTTGTTTAAAAGATTATCACATGAAGTTGAAACACTGATTTTCTCTCGGAAGGTAACTCCCAGAATTAGCAGTTTCTTGGCTCCCTTCTTACTCATGTCGCTCACACCTCCAGCACCACAGATTACCTTTTTCCTTGGCCCATTGGTGTGGATGTAGACCAGCTTGTCCCTTGCATGGGAAATGCCCAGGGCTCGTCCAATCACACTGTTGAGCAAGTTTTTAGGCTGTGGAAATTCCTTTAATAAGTCTCTGGAATCTGGAAAAAAAATTAAGAGAAACTAAGTGTCTCTCAGTTCCTGTGCAGTCCTGTCCAAAGACAAGTTCCAACACCTGCTTCATGCAGCTCTGGGGCATCATCTGCATCTCAGGGGTTACTGAGAGGGAAGTCAGCAGAGGCGTTCAGTGGTTCCCAGGCACCAGCAAGANTTCCCTTCCCTGCACACCCTCCAGCCCCTCAGTGTCTTGTCCGAGGGTCCCAGAACTGCCCCCAGCACTGGAGGTGCCCCAGCAGTGCCAGCACAGGGGCACTTTGGCCACACCATGACTGGGACAAGCCCTGTGCCAGTGGCCTCCTGCCCACCTGGACTCACGTCCAGCCGCTGTCACCAGCAGGGAACTGGTGCCACTTCCTCACCACAGGGACAAAAGCAGCTGTTTCTCACCCCTCAATGTCAAAACCAAACTGAGGAATAAGTACTTCGAAGATTTTTTTGTGTTTGCACAAAGCCCCCAGCCATGGATTAAATCAAGGGTCTCACAAGTTATGCTTCAGATCCAGTCAGCAGCAGCAATGTCAAATAAGCCCCTTCTCCCAGGATCCAACATTCCCACTAACCCAGACATGCAGGGAGATGATCCACAGCTCTAATCCAAGAGAAAGCCAAGGCAGAAAAACAGAATACACGGCGTTTTGCTGGGCTGATGAATAAATCAGCCACCAGAGTCCTGCAGGCACCCAAAGCCAGAAGGAGGGAGTGGGGAGAGGGATGGCATCTCTTCATCCCATGTTCAGTCTCATCCCACACACTGTCCCTGGGCAGCCAGGACCTTGCTACCCACCCTGCAGACCCCGCTGGGTGTCAGCATCCTCTCTTAGGAGGCTACTAAATCCTCTGCAGGAATTCAGGGGAAGTTTCAGCAATGAATCAGAAGTCAGCACACAATCACTGGTATCACCAGAACCCGGAATTTCTGACTCAGCCACCAAATCCAAGGAGAAACGAGCCAACAGTCACACTCAGAGCATCACCAAGATGCTCCATCCAAGATGTGCCACCATGTTCTGCTGCAAACTCTGATTCCAGAGTTGCTGTAATGAAGACAAACAGTAACTGCAGAGAGTAAGAGAATCAAGGAAAGGTTTGGGTTGGAAGGGATCTTAAAGGTCACCCAGTGCCACCCCCTGCCATGGGCAAGGACACCTACCCCAGACCAGGTGGTCCAATCCCCATCCAACCTGGCCTTGGACACTTCCAGGGACGTGCAAGGAAACAAGTATTTAACAGAGAGGCTCTGCAGGCCTGACATGTGTCAGCCTGCAGATCCTTAGCTAAGGGAGAGGGAAAAGCCAGGCTGCAGATCCCATCACCCTCTCCAGAAAAAACCCTGCAGGCTGACCCAGAGTTCAGCACAAAATAATTCCTCAGGACACTCACTTTTGAAACTTCTGCAAACCACAGAAGAACCACCTGAGTCTCAGAGAAACGCTTTCAGAGGCCTTGGACAGCTCCAGGGGAATTACAGGAATGACACCGATTTATCACCACTATTTGTCCATGAACTACCTTCTGTATATTGGCCAAGAGAGTAAGAAAGTGGTCTCAGACTCACAAAGAACTACAAGCCAATTTTCTGTAATTATATAGGAAATGTGCCTTTTCTACCTACTCAAGCAAGTTCTACTACACTCAGACTTTGGCCTGTTCAGGAAACTGGAAAAGTGGCCAAGACTTTGGCACTCTGCAGTTCTGTTCCATTCCACACCGGTGGGACACGGGGAGGGAGAAGCAGTAACACAATTCCCAAATGCACCACTAAATTCAAGTTAATAAAAAAGAAAAGTAAAGAACAAACCTCCAGCACCAGCCTGCACTATTTGACCTCCAGTTGTTTCAAAAACAATAACCTGGGAAATTCTGGGATAAGAAGTGCAAGAAGCACATTTTTTTAATGCCCTCCAAAAATGCAATTACCTACAACAGAGCCAATTCCTCACATTCTGAGGTGACTCCTTGGTGAAGACTAAATGTTTAATCTGTTCTAGAGCAAAAAATAGGATCTCTGAGTAACAAAGCCCAGTTTTGGCGGGCGGCTCCGGCTCAGAACTCCCAACGAGGTGCAATGTTTTCTTCCCAGCTGACAATGGCACATTCAGCAGCACCATCTGACACACCAAGGGTTGGTGGATTCCCCTCAGCCCATTCCTGACCCCAATTCCAGAGCCCAAAGGAAGGCTTCCTGCAGGGAGCCATCCCTCCTTTGCAGCTTTTAAAGAAACAACCCCAAATTGCAGAACTGGAGTTGCAGAATATTGCCTTCCCTGCCAAACTGGATTTCTTGGCATCTTCCTCCAAGGAGCGTCTCAGCTCTGTCACAGCTGGGAATGGGTGTTTGGGTGGGAATCCTGTGAGTGGGAGCATAAGGAATGGAACCCAATACTCCCAAAACTGAGCTGATTTTTCATGCCCAATTCCACATATGACACCTAAACCACAGCTCTGAGATCATGCAGGAATATTAAAACCTTGCCTTGGAGAGCAGACAAGTCAGGGTGGGGCTATCAAAGGAGCCAATTAACTAATTAAAGTTCCTCAAAGCCAGTGAGTGCTTTAATCTAATTTGATTGTGAAAGTGCAGGGTAACTCCAAGCAACACTGAAAACACCAAAACCCAGACCCCAAACCCAACAAACCACCCAACTGGAGTGGCCAAACCTCCTACAAACCCCAACAAATCTGCGAGTGAAGACACGCAGGTGCAAGAGCACAAATAAACCAGCCCAAAGTCTTGCTCAAGGAGGACAGAGGAGCATTAGATCCTTTTAGTTCCTCTCTTCCCTCCAATTCTCTTCCCAGGAGAAGCAATGAATCAGCAGCAAGGACAAACTATTAAAGACAAAACCTCCCAATACATAATAAATTCAAGCAATGACTCCAAGTCAGCGAAGAGTGTTGGTAACACACCAAAAACCCCCAGGGAAGAAGAAAGCCCTGTGGCTCCATAATATCCATTTCATCAGGAATTAGCCCAGACATGTCCTGCTGAAGGCCGAGAAGGTTCCACCTGGCAGCTTGGTCTGGAGCACACCAAAGCACTGCTTTTTTGGGATTTGGGGCTTTCAAACTACCACCAGTGATCCCGACCATGGCCCCTTCCAACGCACCCAGAAAACAACACACATGAAACTCTTGCCTGAACAAGAACTGAAAAATGGGGAAAACTGACCAGGCTTCTGCAAAGGCAAGTGGGATGAGCCGAGGAGGATGGGGACAGCCAACCTCCCCCGGAGCCGCTCGGACACGGCGAGACCGACCCGCTCCGGGAAGGGATCCAGAGCCCCAGTCCAGCCCCGATGCCGCTGCGACACCACGGCATCAGTCCAATTAAGTCAGAGGAAGAGTCCTGGAGAAAGCCAGGGCTCAGGATCACGTCAGCCTCAGGAACGAGCAGGAAGCGCCACAGCCCTGACGGCGCTCCCAAAACCCCACTGGCTGAGCCAAAGAAGTGAACCCCAGCCGTTGAGCGGATCTAACAGGGGTGGGTTTAGGCTGGCCTGGGTTCAGAGTTGATTTTTCCGTATTTGTATCCAAGGCTCATCACAAAGCAAACAAACCAGGCTGGCTAACAAGACATCTGCTCCGGGGCTGAGGGCTCCAAAGTGACCTCAGAAATTGGTCTGCAAAGCAACATTTGTAATCTGTCCACGTTCAAGTAGAACCGTACAGGCAGAGCAGGCTCACGAGACCCTCGGGGGTTTATTTGCTCATTCAAAATAAATCCAATATTGGAAACGATTCCGGTATCACCAAACTTCCACCAAAAGAGCTTTCCATGGTCAATCCACCACACAAACAGTAACGGCGAGCCAAAGACCAAAACTAAAAGTACTCAAGGACTCTCTGAAAACACACATTAGAAAGAGGCGCCGAGGAATGAAGTACAAAAGAGGAAAAGAAATAAAACCCTGGTTTATTCCTTTTCTCAGGCACCACCTGAACCAGCTCAGAGAACACCAATCAGGGGTGGTTTGCCTTTGCTTAGCGGGGAGTTAATTCGCTCTGCTGAACAGCTTGAACGCAACAATTAAAAGCCCATCTGAGTCTGAACTGCAAGATAAAGCTCAGCCGAAAGGCAAATGAACCAAGACCCAAGGAATCCAGAAACTGCGGCGAGGAAGCAATAACAACAATCCAAACAAAAGCTGGAGGGTGTGAAAGAAGCACCGAAGACAGAAGGAGGGCGAGAGGAGGCAGGAAAACCGGGAAAGTTTTATGTAATACCAGCCCAAATTTCCAGCGCGGGAGATCGCCGCGCCCGCACGAAGCCCGCAGCCAAGCCCAAGCAGCGCCTGCGGAGGGCACGGACCCGCGGCAGCTCCGCGGCGGCGAGCGCTGCCCGGGACCCCCGCCCCGCACCCGCGGACGGCGGGGCCGGCACCGGCGCTGCCCTGCGCTCTCCCCTGCCCTGCCCTCCCCTCTCCCCTGCCCTGCGCTC
>VWZF01004168.1:165915-183253 GCA_013396755.1 Sclerurus mexicanus | reverse complement strand
GTTGCTTTATTAGGAACTACAGATAAGAGGAGTTAATCCCTGTGACATGAGGAGCTGGGATGATCCACAGGTAGGTGCTGGATTTTAAGCCTAAAGCTTGGAAAAATGCTTGCTCTTGATGTTTCTCCGGTGCAAACCCCTCCTTTACCCCCTTCCCTGCCCCACAGGGATCCCAAAATCTTCAAACTCTGCTCTACAACTGCTGCAATAACCTGGGGTGTTGCTAAACCACCTTCAGGCTTCATTTCCCTCTCCCCCAAGCAAACACCTGTTGTTTTGTCTTTCAGTACGTTCAAGCAGATGCTCCCACTAATAAAACACTGGCTGGGCTGGTGGTGCAGCTGCTGCAATTCCAGGAAGATGCCTTTGGAAAACATGTCACCAATCCTGCCTTCACGAAGCTTCCTGTGAGTACTGGGGTTCTCAGCCTGCTGTTCTTCCTCTGGTGTCTGCTCACCCAGGGCTTTGGGAGGTGCCTGTTCCAGCCGAGGCCTTGGCACCCTGTGGAAGGGCTGGAACAGAGTGCTCCTCCTTAAAAGCAGGTTTTCCGTGTAATACAGCTTATTCTCTGTGCATTTGAAAAGATTCCTCCATGCTGTGGGAAGGCTTTAATCTCTGCTGAAATCCATTGTGGTTCAGCAGTTTGAAGTCCAATCTGGGCTGGTATATCCCAGACTGAGTGAGTGAAATGCACTTTCCACAGCCAACAAACTCCCCTTGGGCTTTTCTCTTGGTTAAACTTCAAACTTGTCATGGTGCCAAGGCTGGAAAATTACTTCCCCGTGTCCTGCAGTGTTGTGTATTTACCTGGGATAGTCTTCCAGTCCCTGGGGATACTGGTACCCAGAAACAGTACTGTAAGGGTTGCTCCTCTGAGATTGCAGCTGGAGCCCTGCCCAGCAGCACCCAGGGCATCCTGTGGGCAGTGCGAGGGGCACGCAGCTGCTGGAGGGAGGGGAGTGCAGCACATGGAAGGACGGGACAGAGGGATCTCAGGGAAGGGCGAGGATGGCACGGAGGGTCCAGAGGCCCAGCTGGCTGGTTTAGGGGAGCTTGGTGGGCAGAGACAGCCATCCTAAATATGTGTGGAGTGTTGTGGCCTGAGCAGGAAGGGCTGTGCTCAGCTTGGCCACACGTGGAGTCGTGGTCTGGGGTTCTGCGTAGAGGGACATGCGGTGGTGGAAGCATTTACAGCCAGGTAGAAAACACTGATCTGAAGTTGTCCTGGTAACTTTAATGCTAATATTAAAAATGCTGTTGTGTCATTGGCTCCACCCCTTACAGAACAGTGTCTTTTATTGTTCTGTGGAGGTTTTTTCCCCAGGTGCTTTGCGTGTGTCACTTCTGTAGTTAGGGTGTGACTTGTGCACGTTCCCTTCACAGCGGGGTTTGTCAGACTCACGGGATGGAACTCAGAAGAATTCTTGCATGAATTTCAGAGGGAATTCTGGCTGTGGGGGTGGTGAGGGCCTGGCACAGGTTGGGCAGAGAAGCTGTGGCTGCCCCATCCCTGGGAGTGTTCAAGGCCAGGTTGGACGGGGCTTGGAGCAACCTGGGCTGGTGGAAGGTGTCCCTGCCCATAGCAGGGGGTGGCACTGGGTGGGCTTTAATGTCCCTCCAACCCAAACCGTGCTGGAATCCTGTGAATCTCTTGGTGCTTTGGAAAGCACCCAAAAGCACCACAAGGTGCCATGAAAATCTGTCTCACCATTTCTTCTGTTCTGATACCTCAGTGATGATTAAAACAGCTTCAGGGACAGAGGGGAACTTTGGGATGCTTTATTTTGATGTGGCAGCATAAACCATAAAATTGCCCACATTCCACACGTGGATAAACCATTGGATTGCTCACAAGCCTTAAATCAATTTGTCTTATCTTAAAAAAGGGGCAATGAAGATTGCAGTGGCACCATAAAGATGCTGTTCCTGTGTTTGTTCTTGCTGTTTCAGAGGTTTAATCTGGTCACATTTGCTCAGCTGCATCTCTGTGCTTTCAGTTACTTCCAGCAGGAGACAACCCGTCAGTGCATCTTTCTTTGTGTTTTTTTGGCTGCCTGGCTGGGGAACGGATTTAAAGTGCTTATGAGCAGTGCTGGGTGTGATCTGGTGTTCACTCAGCCATAGCAAATCCTCCAGGGCTGTAATGTCGTGGGCCTCAGGGAAAATGACCTGTTGTGATCTGAAAACTGAGACAGAAAACAGGCTGGGAGAGCTGGGGGGTCACCTGGAGAAGGGAAGGCTCCAGGGACACCTGAGAGCCCCTTTTGGTGCCTAAAGGGGCTCCAGGAGAGCTGGAGAGGGACTGGGGACAAGGCCTGGAGGGACAGGACACAGGAAATGGGTTTAAGGTGAAAGATGATAAATTTAGATGGGATATTGGGAAGGAGTTGCTGGCTGGGAGGGTGGGGAGGCACTGGAATGGATCTGGCTGTGGCTGCCCCGTCCCTGGAGTGGGGGGAGGGATGTGAATGGAGCTGTTGTGAATGTGAAATATCTGAACCTCTGCTCCAAATGTTTTCTTCTAATGAGTTTGTTTGATGCAGATGATGCTTCACTGCTGCACTGACAGCTCTGATTTTAGGTTTAATTTGCTGTGAAACGGGTGTTCAAAGAGTAGTTTGGATTTTTGCATATCTACAAGGAATATTTTGCAAGCTACTCATCTAAGGAGGGACTTGGAGCTTTCAGGTACATCAAGTTCTGCTTGCAAATACAAAGCATTCTGCTTAAACCAAACGCATCTAATCTTCTTAAAACATTCTTAAAGGAGAACCTAGAACTCCAGATGTTGTTAGTCTGAAAATTAACTATTCATTTGCTAAGTTAGATGTCTAAAACAGCTAATGAGTGTGTATTTGTTGAAAATAATTGCATGAAAGTCACTGTCCCTGTGTTTTCCCTTGTTTTCTGGGTTCCAGGCCAAGTGCTTCATGGATTTCAAAGCTGGAGGTACATTATGTCACATTCTTGGTGCTGCTTACAAATATAAGAACGAACAGGGCTGGTAAGTGGCTCTTTGTGATTCACACACCTTCTGCATGAGACCAAGCACACGAACTGCTTGTGCAAACCTCCCGGAGAGCCGGGCAGCGAGGCAGTGGAGGCAGGAAGGGGGAATGAGTTCCTGTGTTGCTGACGGTGGTTGTTTTCAGACACACCCCACACTTCTAAATTTAAAGGCAATGGTCCAAGTTTAAGGTCTTGGGCCTGTAGTTGTGAGTTAGTGACAGGTTTGAGGTGCTTTTTTTGGTGTTTGCTTGCTGGATGATAAAGAAAATGGACCAGAATTGATGTGTCACATCTGTGAGATGTGAATCTTTGTTGCTGTATCGATTAGAGGGTTCCCTTGCAATTGGGGAAACGTGAAGCACTGCGTAGATTCTGGTAAGTGCTGTTTCCCATTGCTTATCCACCCCCAGGAATGGGGCATGTAAGCACCCCCAACTCTGCCCCTGCAGCTCTTGACCCTGGTGTCAAAATAGCCCTGTGGCATCCCAGTAGTGTTTTGAGGTTATATTCCTCTTTCCAAGAGAGCAGTAGCACAGGATCATAAAATCGTGGAATGGTTTGAGTTGGAGGGGCCTTCATAGCCCACCCAGTGCCACCCCCTGCCATGGGCAGGGACACCTCCCACAGACCAGGTGGCCTTGAAATTACTACATTTGAGAACACTGGGGGAAAAATGAGGATGAGAAGTCAGTAATTATAGACAAATCAATAAAAGTAAGCAGGGACTGTTCCTGTACCTGAATTTGGATAGTTTTGATCTAATGTTTCTGATCTGTAGCAGCATTGCTGGAATTGTCTGTGTTGCTGTTACATGCAGGAGCCAATTAAAGGCAAAATAACGTGTTTTAGGAGAGCTGGCTGTTTTTAGGAGTTGTTTATGCTCCTGTCAGCTCTCTTTGAGGGGGATACATCAGGAATAGGCTCCTGTCAGGGGTTTTCCTACTCCAGTTTTGTCACTCCTGGGGTGTGGCACCTGTTTGTGGTGTGTGAGCAGTGTCTTGTTGCCTCCTTGCCTCGGAATAAAGGAATTAAACGGTTCCTATTTCACAAATATTCAAATCTTTACCACAAATCTGGTTTTCAGTCTCTGGAATTTGCCAGCAAAGCTCAGCCACGTGGTTCCCTCCTCCCTCCTCCCTCCCTGGCTCCTCACAACTAGTGTGGGTAGTGCCTTGTGTCTGTGCATGTGGGACGTAGAGGGAAGTAATCCCGGAACTTAACTCTGAGGATCAGACCTAGAGCTTGGAATGTGTCCTTCACTGACTCAACCAAATAATATGTGGTGTTTTTGCCTGAAATGTGACTTTGATTTGATTTTTGAATGGTCTGCATTGTCGCTCTTGCTTAACCTGTTTGTGAATGATCTGTCTTATAGGAGAAGTACCTTTCCTCGCCATAATAGGTATGTCTGCCAGCTGACATACCTTGTCCCTCACTGCACCCCAAGCTGTTTGCTAGGACCTGGCAGAGGGAATCACTAAAACTGAGGACAGGAGGAATTGGTGCTATTTGATCCCAATGGGCAGCTAAAAAAGTGCTGTTAATTAATATATCAATGTGCTTCTCTTGAAGCGGGGGCTTGAAAAGCAGGGATCTGGGGGCATGTAGAGCATTCCATGAGTGCACAGTGCAGGTTTGGAGCAGCAAATGTCGACATTTTGGTCAAACTTCAATGCCCGGAGTGTTTTTGTCTCATAGGTACCAAGAGTCCCTTGGGTGTTTGGGTCACTCTGTGTTTATTTGTTTATCTCCCTTCATTTCCATGAAACCATGCCATGTGTTTTGGATACAGACCGTTGCCGAGTGACAGAGGAGTGGCTCGATCCTGACTCTAAAATCCTGTGTATTATGGGTGTAAAATGCTTCATGCAGTTGTGCTGTGCAGTGACCTGACAGCCCTGATGTCTGACCCCACTTCTACAAGTCGCTGTGAACTTCTCAACGTGCACAGCTCTGCTCAAGGAGCTCATAAATTCCTCCTAAAAGGGACGATTCTGATGAATCTGCCAGGATATCGTGTTTAATTCGCTTGCCATGTCCTTGGTGTGAAGGGAAGAGCCCCTGATGTAGGACAGGATCCATCCTTCCCTGCTGGATGTCCAGGAGCTGCCCCACAGCTCCGTGTGTTCCTGCAGAAGCCCTGCGTGGGCACCTCCCTCCTGGAAACCCCAGGGAGCCCCCAGTGGAGGAGAAGGTGGTGCTGAAGGGTCTCTGCTTCATGTGGTGGTGTGTCCTTGCTGTGCTGCCCTCCTGGTAATGGGGCTGGGGGCTGCAAGTCTTGCTTTCCTTTACCTGCATTGAATGGGCTCTTCTATCAAATGTTTATAAACTCTTTCAGGGCTTAGCAGTTCTAAAATGGATTTGGTGCTGGGAACAAGGATGTGTTTGTAAGGAGCTGTCAGTAGACGTGGGATAAATGTGTATTTTAGGCTGGGGAGGTCACTGGGAGCCTGTCAGTCCCTGCATGGGGAGGGTGTGCTCAGCTGTGTTAAATGTGCCCAGGGCTTTTCTGTCACCCGGAGGGCCCTCCTGACACCACCTCAGCACCCCAGTCTGTTTGCAGACTCCAGCAACAGCTTCTTCCAATCCTTGGGAGCTGCAGACGTGCACCACGTCATGTTTTACATCTCAGAGTCACCAGCCTGATTCTCTGAACTCCTCCTGGTGCTTTGGGAAAGGCTCATGAGGGGTTAGCCCCAGGTCTGATGGTGGTGCTGAGCTGCACCCTGGTGGTGCTGAGCCCCCGTGGACATGGTGAGGGTACTGGGGTTGTCCCACTGCTCCTGTTCTTGGGGCTCTCCACTCAAATCCTTCATTTGAGTCGATTCATCCGTGAATTCCAAACGTGTGCACGGTCCAGGTGGGTACAGCAGGATGGATTTGGGGGGTCTCGTGGTGCTTCCCAGTAGGAAGTCTCAGATTTTGTGTTATTCCCCCGTTTCTCACTGGCACTTCTCCATTGTTACTGCAACAATTTTGATGATTTTCCTGTGAAATAACAAACTTTGAGGTCCCAGAGTCCAGTAAAGTGCTCCCATGGCTGATTGGCCGCCTGTGCTCGGGGGGTGGTTTGTTCTCACACGGGGCAGAGGAGCTGCTGCCCCTCCTGGCTCCCAGGGCTGGTGGATGGTGCAGCAGCAGCGAGGGAAACGGGAGCGCCCGGCCGTGGCTCCCCTTGTGTTGCTCTTGGAATCCCTCGTGATCCCGTGGGGCGCTGGTGGAATGCATGGCCGTGCTCCAGGGGTTTGGTGGACAATGTCAACCTGCCTTTCCCCCCCCCGAACATTTCACAAATCAGCTGCATTGTGTTGATTTGGTTCCTTGTGGCTTTTCTTGCTGGCGAGGGGCTGCCCAGTGAGGCAGGATAGTTGTGGTTGTGCTGTGAGTGCCTTTGTGCTGCTCCGTGATCCACCGTTTGTGTGGAACGGGAAGGATTCTTGAGTGCTGGAGGGGGGGGAGTGGGATGTAATATTTTTCAATCCTTTCCCTTCACAGGAGGAGGTTTGACCTGCAGAATCCCTCCCGAATGGACCGAAACGTGGAGATGTTCATGAACATCGAGAAGACTCTAGTGCAGGCAAGGAGCTCCCGGGCAGATTCCGGGGGTCTTCATGTACCTCAGGACTCGGGGCGGTCTCACCCTGGGCTTCTGTGGGGATTTGGGACTCTCCCCTCCCTCTCCCACCCATTTTAGTCACAGTCTCCTGTTATCACGTGAAAAATTCAGAGTATTCTCATTGTTACACTGTGGATAAGCAGAGGGTGAGGAGAACCTGTTATAAGGTGGGACAAAACATCCTGAGTGTCCCTGTGTTCCTGTGGAAGTGGCACCCCTGGGATTGAGGAACTGGTTCTGCACACAGCCATCCGTTGCTGACTTCCCTGGGACTTGTAGTTTGGTCTAAATTTGACTGTTTTCAGGTTAAGGAACATTTTAGAGTCTTATGTTATTGAGTTATTATCTATATCCATTAAGCAGCTGTGTGGAGTCTAATTTAAATTTTTAAGTGCTGCATGTGAATAATGTTGGGTTTTTTTTCAAACTAAAGCCAAGCTCAGTGTATAATGGAGTCAAAACATGACTTTCAGAAGCTTGTTAGGAATGGAAATAGGAGGAAGGGGCAACAAAACACAACAGTGCTGTTGTTGTAGAAAACCCTCCTGCCATTGTGTGGTGGTTTCATGCCTAATAGGGTGAAAATGAAGATTCCAAATGAGCTCGTGCCTCAGAACTGTGGGAATGAGTGACTGTGCATGTCAATGCAGCAGGACAGGTTCCCAGTTGGAAGTTGACACTTAGATTCCCTTGGAAGTGAGGTCTTCCACAGCCAGCCGGGAATATTTGACATCAAAGGTGTGTTAAGGATGTGGCAGCAGGAGGGGGAACAGCCCCACTGGGTGAAGGTCTGACAGAGCTCAGGGCAGGTCCACAGGGACCAGGCAAAGCCTGGGCAGGCTCTGGTGGGGAGGTGTGTGGAGGGAGTACTGGGGGTTCCTGGAGCTGGAATTAGTGAGCTGTGTCACCGCCCGACCCCGCTCCTTTGGGGGTTGTAATAGGAATGTTATTATTTTTGTCACCTCCTCATTCTGTATTTAACTTGCTGTTCTCTCCCCCAGAACAACTGTCTGAGCAGACCAACCATCTACCTCATTCCTGACATTGAGCTGAAGCTGGCAAACAAGTTGAAGGATATTGTCAAACGGCACCAGGTAACTGGGGCAGCAGGTCCTGGGCCAAGTGTTCGTGATGAGACGTCTCTGCCTGGCTCCTGGAGAGTGTCTGATGACATGGGGCAGCAGCAGCAGGTCACTTATAAAATGCCATTAGTTTTTATCTTCTCTGGGAAATCAAAACCCAGCTCTGCTCTGAAAGTGAACCTGGCCCTGCTGCTGAAGTGGAAAGTGGCTCTGGGTGAGGTGGGTGCAGCCACAGCTGGTTTATTGTTCAGCTCCTGTGCAGAGGAAGCAGGAGTTGGTCCAAATGTGAGCCTGGAGAAGGCAGTGTGCGATACAGCTGTTCCACACCTGTGGGCACTGCAGGAGGAACCTTGAAATTATTGTTACTTTAGGCTTTATTTCACTGTTTTATAGTCTGTGCTGAACAGAACACGAGCAGCATTGGGTGGTCGGTGTGGTTGTGAGAGCCAGCAGTTTTCCTTCATAGTTTAAGGTACTGAATGATCTGACCAAGGTTAATGCTTCATCTCTTAGAAATATGGACAGTCTTCCCACCCTGGAATGTGACCTCTTGGTAGTCTGCTGGCCTGTTGTGTCAGGACCATCCACAGCTGTAGCCAAAGTGTTTCTCTCCCAGTTAAAATGGATTTCCTGTGCTCTGATTAGGAGCAGTCATATCAGCTTCCCTTGGGGAGTTTTTCACAAGTTGCTTGTAATTGTTTTGGGATGTTTGTCATTGCTTAAATTAGAGGTAATGAGTCAGGTTTCTTTGGATAAGGGAATTCTTTCCTGAGGAGTTCTGTGATGAACTCAAAGCTTGCTGTGTCTACAGGTTATTTAAGGGATTCTTAAAGCAGACAGCTTTGTCTCTGCAGGCATGTGAAGAGCTGAAAACAGAAATTGTCCCTGATTCTGCTTTCTGGGCTTTTTTCCTTTGCTCCACCTCTGAATTCTCATATTGTTGCCAACTTTGCCACTCACTATCATGATTATTTTCATTTCTTTAACCCATTGCTGACGTCTCTCCTCTCCCCCAGTACCTGTGGCTCTCTCCTCCGTGGCATCCCAAGTCCTTGTTGCAGCCCAGACACAGGAATTCCATGTCCCTTGTCCCAGCACAGTGCCCTGGGATCTCTGGGGTTACAGGAGAGGCCTCAGTGAGAGTTTTGCCCTCTGTGCTGCTGAACGTGCTGTTGCTGTCCCTGCTCTTGTGGGACGTGGGTAAAAAGGACTTGGGGAGTTTCTCACGTGATTTCTTCTTTCCTTCTGTGTTTCCCACAGGGAACAGTAACCGAGGAGAAATCCAAGGCTACCCACCATGTTTATCCAAGTCCTACCTCAATGGATGACGGTAAAGGTCCTTTCCAGTTTGGGAGCGGGAATAGTCTTGGAACTGAATTCCATGAGCAGTTGTGGGGCTGTTCACACAGACCAGTGTGTTCCCAGCCTGCTCCCGAGGAGCTCTCACTGCATTATGGATAATGCTGTGCCGGGGAGGGGCAGGTTGGATATTGGGAAAATTCCTCTTGGAAAGGGCTGTCCAGCCACGGGGCAGGGTGGAGTCCCCATCCCTGGAGGGATTTCAGAGCTGTGTGGCACCTGGGGACATGGTTAGTGATGGCCTTGGCCGAGCTGGGGGAACGGGTGGACTCTGTGATCTTAAAGGTCTTTTCCAGCCTTAGGAATTCCATGTTCCTGTCTGCCCAGGAATTCTGTTAGGAGTGCTGATGCATTGAGTGTGGTTGGTGAGGTGGTTGCTATAACAGGTAAAGCTGATAAATGAGGTGGTTGTCTGTGATACAGTTCACTCTGCCTCTGTATGAAGTACTTAAAGTCTAAAAAAAGCAATTTAACAGCTGCATCCTCCAGCAAAGAGCAAGATTGCTCTTCTTTAGTTGCCTGCTGGATCATCGGTGTTGAGTCTGAGTTTCACAGACATAAACCCCCTTTTTCCATCCTCCCTGGCCTGTGCTGGCCACTAGGTGGAAGTGCTTCCTGCTCTTTGCTGGGAGCAGGGATTTTTTGTCCTCTGGAGCTGGTCTGTGCTGTGTTCTGGCAGCTCCGTGCCCAGGCACAGGTCTGTGTTTATCCGTAACCACTTCAGGTTCAGAGAATCAAAGAATATCCTGAGTTGGAAGGGACCCACTGGAATCAGCGTAGTCCAGGGGTGCTCCTGACAGAGCTCTGAACCCCTGCTTGCACTGAGAGGAGAAAGCAGCCCAAAGTCCCAGCAGGGATTTATAGATACAGGTTCACATCCTCAGGATTTCTCCTTTAGTGCTGCTCTGGGCCGTGTCCCCCACAGTTGGGTTGCTGGGTTATTACTGNGATGGTCTTTAAGGGCCCTTCCCAAGCCTGGCCATTCTGGGATTCCATGGCACTGTTTAAAAGAAAAGCCTTGAGCCCCAGTTGCCCTGAGGAAACAGCTCAGTGCCCAGCCAGGGCTGCTGCTGTGGCTGCAGGAACTCACTGCTGGGAGAGAAGGTCAAAATCCAAGTTTCTCTGTGTCACCACCACTCCCTGCCCTCACATTCGTCCTTCAAAACTATTGTTTTGGGGTTTTTTTAATACTTGTTGACAGTAGAATTTAGTAGTGGGAAGAGAGTCTTTTCAAATAAATGTGAAATAATGAATATAAAGCAATAGAAATTGTTAGTGAGAGGATTTAGATGGCAAACAAGGATACCAAATGACAGAGGGGAAATATTTACCACATGACCAGAAAGCATCTGGGGAGAAGTTTAGTCTCTTTGTTCATGGAGAGATTTGAAGAAATGGAGAGGCTGGAGCATGTGTCTCTCTTCCCATGTTATTTCTGGAATATTCGGTCTTTTCTGAATGTCCTCATGGAGGATTTGCTCTGTCCCAGTCTTGCCCAGGCAGCCAAGGTTCAGGAGATGAGCTGGGATGAGATGAGCTGGCAGAGGATGGTGCTCCCACCTGTAGCAATTATTAAATGAATGCATTAAAATGCTTTTGTGGCTGTGGCGTCTGTGCCGTGCGCGGGCAGAGCTCGTGGCAGAGGTGGTGCAGGTAGGGCACGGTGCCAGGGCAGTGTGACTGCCGAGCAGGCTTAGCAGAGGTGTTTGCAGTCGCATTGACTGACTGGAAAAGTGAAACGTTGTGCTTTGCCACCCAGACGTGACCCAGATCTCTTTCCTTTGCAGATGAATGGCTGAGACCTGTGATGAAAAAAGACAAGCAGGTGCTGGTACACTGGGGCTTCTTCCCAGACAGGTAAAGGAAGGAGGGGGGAGGCACACCCCAGGACTTAGTTCAGTTTGTTGAAGGAAAACTCCTGATTTCAGTGTCCAAACCTGGAAAGTGATCGTTGCTTTACAACTGAAATTGCATCTCCGTTTGGGGTGCTGAGACACCACTGAATAACAATAACCACACACAATAACCACACTGAAGTTTCTTTCTTCGTGCAGATGAAGGACCTTTCAATATTTTTATGTCAGTAATCCATTCTGTGTTGATTCTGTGTGTGTGTATTTATACGTACCAGTAGAGACCCGAGGGATGCCCTGTGCACCTCTTTCCTTGCTCACCACTTACCCCACCCCGCTCCTCCTCGGGTGCCTGCTGTGGACTGCGGAGTATTTTGGCTTTTGCTCAGTGCAGCAATAGTAAATAGACTTTTGAGGGAATAGCATGTGGAAATGTGAGTGTAAATAACAAATGATTTCCAGAAGGAGAGGGTGCAGACTCCTTCCTTCCAGGAATCCAGCAGCTTTCGCTTAAACTCCCAGGAACAGAAAAAGGTGAATTAACTGAATGCCAGGGTTTGATCAGGTGACTCGGAATTGTCTTCCCCCCCGGATCTCTCCAGATTTGCAGTTCTAAGCCGTTGCACTGAGGTGGTGTTGGAATTGTAATGTGCACTGGCTGCCTTGGCCCCCTCCCTCTGCTGCTGTGCACCTGTGGCACTGCTGGCTCCCTGTGCTCCCTGGGGACCACAGGGTGCCCTCTCGTGCCTCTCTCCTCAGCTATGACACCTGGGTTCATGCCAATGAAATCGATGCTGAGATCGAGGACCCTCCTATTCCTGAGAAGCCGTGGAAGGTGAGTGTCCTCCCGCACACCTCCCAGGGCTGCTGTGCTGCTGCACGGGGGGTGTTGGCACTGCTCTGTTCTCTCATCCCCCAGAGTCAGGGCAGCTCTGGCCTCAGAACAACCTGGGGCTGTTCCAACACCACTTACTCCAGGTAGTAACCTGTGACTAACTGGGAGACGTGCCTTGGAGTGTAAATCTACTATGAATAGGAAGATATAATTGTACACGATATTAAAAAATCAATAATGTATTGTATAAGCTCAAGAAGTTTTTTTCCACTGAAGTTTTTTTAGTTTTTAAACTGTATTTGAAAGTGGATGTTTAAAATCAAGCTAAGGCCAACTGTTGTTACTTTTTTGATGTTTGTGGCACATCTGCTCAGGTGATCTGTGTATTTAGGAGATTTTGATGGTAATTTTCAGCATCCAGAGCAGTTGTCTCAGCTCTGAGAACGGACCTCACATTTCAGGAGGCTGAAAAATGGTTGAGGAGCAGAGACTGCATTCTAGGCTTGGTTGTGTTCATCCCTTGTTGTCCTGCCTTGTGGAATTCTCATTATTGTGTGTAAAACCATTGGGAGGTACTTGGGTGTTCAAACCCTGGTGAAGCTCCAAGAATTCCCTTAATGCTGTAAGGAAAGGTCCTTCATGGAGTGCTTTGTTCACAGACCATCTGCATGTCCATGTCTTTTGTCCCTCAGGTTCATGCCAAGTGGATTTTGGACACAGATGTGTTCAATGAATGGATGAATGAGGAGGATTATGAGGTGGATGAGAACAGGAAGTCCGTGAGCTTTCGCCAGAGAATCTTCATGAAGAACGAAGAGGTGGGTGGTTGGGTGTGTGGGGGCCCTGCTCATACACTGGTGTCCCTTGTCTCTGCACAGGGAGGGCTGGGGGCTCACCTGGGGAAGGGACACCTGAGAGCCCCTTCCAGTGCCTAAAGGGGCTCCAGGAGAGCTGGAGAGGGACAGGACACAGGAATGGCTTCCCACTGCCAGAGGGCAGGGATGGGTGGGATATTGGGAAGGAATTCCTGGCTGGGAGGGTGGGGAGGGACTGGAATGGATTTCCCAGAGAAGCTGTGGCTGCCCCTGGATCCCTGGGAGTGCCCAAGGCCAGGCTGGAGCACCCTGGGCTGGTGGGAGGTGTCCCTGCCCATGGCAGGGGTGGCACTGGATGATCCCTAAGGGCCCTTCCCACACAGATCATTCCAGGATTCTGTCACAAGTCAAACTTTTGGCACCCAGAGGTGCTGAAGTGGAGCTGGTTGAGCAGCTGGAGGTGCCTGTGGTGGCACAGGTTGGTTGAACTCCTTCCTGGCATATTTCCTTTATCCGGAAGTGTAGCTGTGCACTTTGATTTTGTTTTCCCCCCATCTCCTGAGGATGGTAATAGATAGGAATTTCTAAGTGAAGCCAAGGGTGTGTTAAACAGCCTTGTTTATATTTGATTTCCAAATTCTCTGTACTCATTTCAGCTGATTTTTAAATCCCTTCCAATGCCCAGGCTGATCAGGACTCTGAAAGCAGCTTCCCTCAGGCCTGAGGCTGCTCCCTGGGCATCTCTCCTGGTGTGTGTTGGGATATTACTGCTTTTAGCTTCTGTAGGATGGATTAAGGGGGAGTTTAGCCTGCAGCACTGTAGTAACTGGGATTTGGGATGAACTCACTGCTTCCCTTCTCCACAGCCTGTGCGGAGTCCAGAGAGGAGGGACCGGAAAGCAGCTGCCAGTACAAGGAAGAGAAAACATTCCCCTTCTCCACCCCCCACCCCTGTGGAGTCCAGGAAAAAGACAGGGAAGAAGGGGTAAGTGTTGAGTCCTGGAATTTGAGGGGGTTTCCAGGAGATGCTCCTGGGGAGGTCTCTGGTTTCCCCCAGTTTCCTCACCTGACAGCGCACTGGTTATTGCTGCAGGGGGACCCAGTGGTTCTGCTGGTGCCCTGTGTGCAGTTCCTTCCCTGCTCTGCACAAACGTGTTGGCTGCAGGTGGGGGGGTGGGGGAGGATCTGGGGCAGGTTGTCCTTTCCCTGGGGCAGGGACACCGGGTCTCATGGCAGCTCAGGAGTGGAAATTAAAGGATAAGTTACTCAACTGCTTCTAAAGTAACCCAGCCCAGCTCTGTGGGGGCAGTCATGGGTTACATGCACAGGCTCTGAGTACAGCCCCATAAATCACTGCCTTTAATTAAGGAGATTTGTATTGATACACTCAAAGTGTTTTGAAGCCCACTTTTCAAATGTGACCTTAACAGAGAGGCTTTTGTGGCCTAAAGATTAGGGGTTTTATCAGTGGTAGTGTGGTCTCTTAAAAAGAAGAAAATCCAATATTCTACCCAAAAAGCTGATTTATGGGGCTTCATGTGTGGATGTGGAGGAGAGCACTTTTGAGCTAAAAATCCAGGTCTCTACACAAACCCAGAAGTTTATCATCCAAGAAAGAATGAGTTGATATCCTGAATTCCTTCCTGCTCCAAATGTGGAGCCTGAGTTAGATCCTGTAGGGAGAGCTGGGGCTGGTTGTGCCTTTGTTCTCAAGGGGTTTTCAGGAGGGTTTGTGAACGGTGTCCAGGTGAGAACACCTGGCAGAGAACTTGTGCCTGCTCTGTTCCAGACAAGCAGCTTTGTATGGGAAAAGGAGGGGGCAGAAGGAAGAGGATGAACAGGAAGATCTTACCAAGGACATGGAGGATCCCACACCAGTCCCCAACATAGAAGAAGTGGTACTTCCCAAAAATGGTAAAATATGCAAACACTGGGTTCTTTGAATGTTGAAAATGCCTTAAACTGCACAAAAAGTACACATTTTGTCAAATCTTTGAAACACTTTGTGGCCGTGGGTCGAGGTGATCTGATCCCATCTAAATTTGTCTGGTCAGGGATGTGACAGCTGGGAAGGGCAGCACACTCAGCTTCTTTCGGCCTTTCAAAATACCAAAAAATGCTTTTACAGAATGCACTGTTCAAAATACGTTTGCAGAAAATCTACTTAAATGTTTCATTTCACCCATTCTCAGATTTTTTCATGTTTGGGGGGGTGGAGTTTTCTGTAGCAAAATGACTCTCTGCCAAGTCCCCAAGAGAAGGATGTTACTTGAGTGGGAGCTGCAACATGTTGAGTGGTTTGGGCAGGGCAGGGTTGGCCTGGGCAGCACCTGGTTTGGGAAAGGCCTGTTCATAAAGATAAGCCAGGAAAAGAATTCTTGACACCAGACTATTTTGGGAGTCACTCCAGTGGGGTTTTCCTTGTTTGACCTGGATGCGAAGCACTGTTAGATGCTGCACAGGTGGAGCAGTGCGGGGTTAGTCCGTGGGTGGAAGGTGCTTTGTGTCCGGCTGGGAATTGCGGGCAGATCCCAGCTTTGGAGTGGGGGGCACGGTGGGCAGTGTGTGGTGGGGCCAGGGCTCCTCTGCCCCGCTGCTCACCCACAGCTTTGCCCTGCAGTGAACCCCAAGAAGGACAGCGAGAACACGCCGGTGAAAGGGGGCACCGTGGCAGACCTGGGTAAGGCACTCACCTCACCCCCCCCCGAGCTCCTGCACTGCTGAGGCCAGCACAGCCCGTGGGTCACAGCTCCCCGGTTCAAAAGCAGGCTCTGATTCTGCTGTCCTCTTGAATTAATTCAGTTTTCATGTGTATTCCAGTTGAAATGTGTCAGCTCTTTGTCACTTGCAAGGCTCTTCCTTCATAGACTGGTTTTACTCTTTTCATATGACATAGAGGCTCTTTTGTAACTCTCTTCTTCGTTTTTACTGGGGGTCAAGGTGAATCCTGGGCTCCCTGAGCTTTGCTGGGCCTTCACATGGGAGATCCAAACTGGTGTCCCATATGCCGTTACACAGGGCCCATCTGGGGCACTGGGGCAGGTGGTGATTACATAGGGATTCTGGAGAGGGGGAACATCATAATCACCTTTCCTCTGTTTTCCTGCTGTTCCCTGGGCTGGGATGGGTGAGTAAGGGTGTCACTGCTTTAGTGGCGTGTCATCCGCTTTCCTCCTCACTTCCCATCCCAAATAAGTTAAATACTCTTTCCACTTAAGCAGTTGTGTGGCTGGAAAGGCTCCTGAGCACTCAGGTGGGTTTCTTTGGTGTAATTCTCAATGTCTTTGCCTTCCAGATGAGCAGGATGAGGAGACAGTGGCCACTGGAGGAAAGGTAAGAGCAGCTCATTCTTGCTGAATTTCTTACCGACTGAGATTAGTGTCCCAGGATGGTTTGGGTGGGAAGGGACCTTAAAGCCCACCCAGTGCCACCCCTGCCATGGGCAGGGACACCTCCCACCAGCCCAGGATGCTCCAACTTGGCTTTGGGCACTCCCAGGGATCCAGGGGCAGCCACAGCTTCTCTGGGCACCCTGTGCCAGGGCCTGCCCACCCTCCCAGCCAGGAATCCCTTCCCAATATCCCATCTAACCTGCCCTCTGGCAGTGGGAAGCCATTCCCCCTTGGCCTGTCAAGATCTTAGTCTCACCATCAGTAACTGAACCTGTAATAATTATCAAGTGATGAGTAAGATTAAATGAGTTACTGATAGGAATGATTTTGTTGTTATGAAAAGGCTCTGTGGCATTACTTTGTCTTTTTAAAACTAGTCTTGAAAAGGAGAACAAGGAGACAGATGCGAAGTATTTTTCAGACCAGAAGTTTTTCAAAGGTTTTGCTCTTTTCTTTACATTTTGGGACTAAATCTGAGCCCAGGCTGAGCTCCCTGATCACTCCAATGGAGCTGCAGGGGCAGTTCCTGTACTGAATTGCATTTGTGGCACGTTTTAACAGCTGGCTGCTGTCAGACCCTGAGGATGTAGAGTGACACCTTGTTGTCTTTGGGGGAATTCAGTCCCAGATAAAGGTCTCTTATTGATACCAATGACTCTTTAAGGTCTTGCATTTGGGACCTGGTTATTTTTAATGTTGGGTTACTTACATGCTCTTCAAACAACACCTGAGTGGTTTTGTACAGTTCATGTCATATCCTTACCCTCTTTCTATAGTTCTCTGCCCTTCTTTTGATTGTTTTGGGTCAAGAATTGAATGTTTGCTGGAACTCAAGTTGCAAAACCCCCAGTGTTCACAGGAGGCTTCTACTGTGGAGCAAAGACTTGTCCTCCTCTTGGGAGTGTCACAAAATCTGTGCAGGACTGGAGAGCTCTTGTTTTGGCCCAACTGTGCTGTCCCAGAGTTGTTTGGGATGCCTTTGGCAACGCCCTGACCGTTGTGTTCCCTCCCTGCTGCAGGAGGACGAGGATCCCAACAAGGGCGACCAGAGCCGGTCCATTGACCCAGGGGAAGACAACGTCACAGAGCAGACCAACCACATCATTATCCCCAGCTATGCGTCCTGGTTTGACTACAACTGGTAAGAGGGAGGCTGGGAACTGGGGGAAGCCTTCAAGTTTTGGGGTTTCTATTCCTAGGTCAAGCTGAGAGCTGAAAGAAACAGCTGTTGGTTAGGTCTGGTTCCTGTGCCCAGGTGCATCTTTTCCAGCTGGAAATCTTTCTGAGCTGACTTCTGGCTGTTTTCAGGGATTGGGAATGAGGAAGAGAATTTCAAACTGCACAGACCTTCAGTGCCTTCTCAGCAGTTTTTGCTTC
>VWZF01004168.1:114304-165881 GCA_013396755.1 Sclerurus mexicanus | reverse complement strand
CCCCCCCCCCCCCCAGTGTGGAAAATAATTCCTTTCTCTTCCTTGCTTCTCTAGTCCTTGTGTGATCTTCCTATGTTTGTATCTCCTGAAAGCTGGTGCCTTTTCAGTTTGTCTCAGAACTTGCCTGTGAGGGTGAGTCCCTGGTTGTACAGGCAGGATACTTGTTATGGCTCCGGATCCTCCTTGGAAGGAGGGATCTGTGGGCTGTGGAGTAACCCAGGTGTTCTCTGCACTCCAGCCTCTGTGTTGTGGGGGGAGCAGTGAGTGATGGGCAAAGAAAGCCCCTCTAGAAGTTGGACTCTGAAGCAGCACTTTTTGAAAATAAATGTGCTTTGGAAGCATAACAAGGAATAGTCACCTGTCTGGAAGGCTCTCCTTGAGTGCCCACTTTCTGTTGGCTCTGGGAGTTTAGGCTGGAGTCTAAAAAGAGGTGCTGTGGCACTGGAATGTTGGGATTCATGTGCCCCTTCCGAAGGTGGGTGACCTGTTAGAGCAGTGAATTCAGGTGGGATGGGAGCTGTTGGTGTGGGGCTTGGACCAGTTCCCACGTCTGGCAAACTCTGTGCCTTTGGGTCAGTGGCTCAAACAGAAGCATCCATTTCTCATCCCTGTTTCTGTCCCACCTTGAGATGGTCCTGGGGCAGAACTGGGTATAGCTTCCTGTGGAGAAATGGAAAATAGGATGTAATTGTGGTTGCCCCTGGATCCCTGGAAGTGTCCAAGTTCAGGCTGGACAGAGCTTGGAGCAACCTGGGCTAGTGGAAGGTGTCCCTGCCCAGGGCAGGGGCTGGAATGGGATGAGCTCTGAGGTCCCTCCAACCCAGACCCTTCTGGGATTCTGCCATCAGAAAAGCCAGGGATCACACAGTCTGAATTTCTGGGAGCTCCAGCCCCTCTGTGAGCTGAAAAGCTCAAGGTCAGCATGGGGCCCACAGCTCTGCTTTGACCAGTGACTGAACTGGGGGATGCTTTTTTAATGCAGATTTGCTTCTTTGATGAAATAACCAGATTTCCAAGTCCATGGCAGAGTACTGGGGTTCCTAAAACACAGCAGTAATAAAATCCCCCTTGCTGTAATTGTCCCCCTGTCACAGCAGAGCCCTCAGGGCTGTCGAGTGTCCGGGGTCTGACCGGGGTGTTCTTGTTGCAGCATCCACGTGATCGAACGCCGGGCGCTTCCAGAATTCTTCAACGGCAAAAACAAGTCCAAGACTCCAGAAATGTAAGTCAGACCTGTGGATGTGGGTGGTAAGAGCGTGGCCAGGTGTTGGAGCTGCCAGTTTGGTGACCCCTGTGGACGCTCCCTTGGGGTGGATGTTTCCTGTAGGGCACGAAAGGGCAGAGCTGTGACCTCTGTACAGTGTTGGGGTGGAGATTAAAGGTTAATATCAGAGGTGATTGATAGCGCTTATCCAGGAAAAATACAGCTAATTTCTCCCAAGTGATATTGGCCCAAGTTCTTGAACTTTTTGGAACAAATCAATTTCCAAAGCCATCTGAAAATGTCTGCACAGGGGAGAAACAGTCTAATCCTGCGGGCGTTTCCCTCCGCTCAGGCCACGCGGTGGTTGCGAGGCTCAGGAGGGCTGTGTGTTTTGGCTGCTGTGCCAGGATTTTCCAGTCTTCCCCGGTGATTTCACAGTCCCCTGAGCAGCTGGTGGGTAATTCTGAAGTGCAGGTGAGGGTCAGGAAATGAATCTTCACGGGCCTCAGGTGTAACTGGTTTCAGTCCCAGAGCTGTGCATTGCAAGAAGGTGTTTTTCCTTCTCTGGCTGTTCCAAACCCTCTGGTGACATTTCAGTTCTAGCCATGCCTGTTCAGTCCAGGTGGATTTAGATCCACTTTGTACCTGTTTCGTCTCCTTGTGGGGTGTGGTTACTGCAGAACTTCAGTGGTCTTAATTCAAAATCATCCACACAGAGCTGCTTAAACAGCTTCAGCAGCTCCCTGGAGCTGTTTAAAATAATAACTAAAATAAAGCTGATTATTGTGAGGTATCGCAGGTTTTGTCACACATCAAATGATTAAATTCTGCTCTGCCTTAGCTGGTAACAAGATCAGCTGCTGATTTTGCCTCAAATGCTTGAGAGTCCTGCAGGGCTTGTTCTGCGCACTGGTGAAGTTCAGATTTCCTGCTCTGAAAATGTTCTGTTCTAGCAGTAAATTTAGTTATTCAGAGACATCTTAAAAGGTGATGGAGAAAGGAAGATAAATCAGTGTCAGGCTTTTGACTACCGTGCTTGTTTCTATTTAAATGATCCTAAAACCTGAGATTTCACACAAAAAAAAAGAATGAATTGGAGCCCCAGTTTGTGCTGGTCCACTTGGGCAGTGGAGCTGGGCTGGTTGAGGACACTTTGTCTTGCTATCAAATCTTGGCCAGTTGAAAAGCAGCTTTGGGGGATTTTGAAAGGTTTTCCTTCAGCCAGCTACCAAATGAAGTGTTTGAGGTGTCTCCTCGTACCTTGTCTGAATGGCAGAAATACACAGCATTTCATGGAGTCTTGGAATGGGTTGGAAGGGTCCTTACAGCCCACCCAGTGCCACCCCTGCCGTGGGCAGGGACACCTCCCACCAGCCCAGGGTGCTCCAGCCTGGCCTTGGACACTCCCAGGGATCCAGGGGCAGCCACAGCTTCTCTGGGCACCCTGTGCCAGGGCCTGCCCACCCTCCCAGCCAGGAATCCCTTCCCAATATCCCATCCATCCCTGCCCTCTGGCAGTGGGAAGCCATTCCCTGTGTCCTGCCTCATCCCAAGTCCCTCTCCAGCTCTCCTGGAGCCCCTTTAGGGCAATCACTGTGAAATCTCTTCTCTGTGTGAGCCCCCCCATCTGGGCAGATGCAGCCTGGCCATCTCTGAGGTGTTGCAGGAGGAAAACAAGTCAAACTGAAACACAAGAGCTCCAGTTTGATAAAAGGAAATTTTTAACTCTTAAGAAGATGAAGTGCTGGGATGGGCCCCTGGGAAGTTGGGATTCTTCCTCTTTGGAGTCTTTCCAGCCCTTGCTGGACAAAATCCAAAGAAACCTGGTCAAAATTCATGGTTTGAGTAGGAGTTTGGATTAGAGACCTCCTGAGGTCCCTGGAGCCCTGAGATATTCAGTCTGTAGTCTTTCCTCACAGCTTCTCTGCACATCTGAGTTACAGAGGTAACTGCAGCTGCATCAGAGAATTCCAGGTTTGGCTTGGAAGGGACCTTAAAGATCATCTCATTCCAACCCCTGCCTTTCCAAAAGGATCCAAAATGGTTTTGACACTTAACTCTGCTCCGTCAGCTTTACTGCTCAGCAGGTTGTTGTTTAGGGATTTCTAGGACTCTGTGTCTCAGGCAGGAAGCAGCTGGAATTGTGAAGGAATGCTGATCTCCTGTGTTTCCCACCCATGATGTTGCCCTTGTGGTGCCAGGATTCCTTTCCCAGCTGGCATCAAAACATCAGCTCTCCGATACTCCTCCCTGAGCTGGGCATTGCCTGTGGGTGGAGAGAACCAGGGGCTCCTCCTGCTCCCCTTCCCCCGTGCATGTTCCCCCGCACATCGCTTCGCTTGCCGGCTTTGGGGTTGTAGGGGCAGCACGTGGGCTTGGCTTTGTGTTTCCTTTGCAAATCCAGTTGTGCCATCCCTGTGAATGGAGACGATTTGCCTCCAGCTGAATGTTGAGGCCAGAACACGTGTTTGAGGAGCTTGCCCAGGTTCACTGTTGTGACAGCAGTGCCTGGGCGGGCTCTGTCTGAAGAGGGGTTTGGGCTCAATCCCACTTCTCTCGCTGCTGGCAGGTTTTAGCTGATGGGTCGTGTCGTGGTTGAAAACAGTCTCCCTTCAGGATAAAACCCGGGGATGTTTCTCTCTGGGGCTCTCTCTGCACCTCATCATATGGCCTTTGTTAATAAATACTAATTTCTGCAGCCGTGACCTGTTCTGGGCAGGTGGTGACCCAGCTCTGCCCTGCAGCGTTCAGAAATGTGCCCCAAAGTTCCTCTGGGGAAGAAGCTCCTCTTGCTTCTGGCCTCCCAAACATCCCCCAAAGAGCCCAGCCCCTCCTCCAGTGAGTGTCTTCCAGCCAGGTTCATATGGAATTTGGTCTGGAGGAAGATGGGGGATTTTGGCAGGGATCTGTGCCTGCAGCATCTGTCTCCTTATGCGTTGCCTGGATGAGTTATTTATATTTTTGGTGACCAGCTGTTTTGCACACACTGCATGTGAGGTATTCCCTCTGGAATTTTCCAAAGGCAGACATCCGCTTACGATACACTGTTTTAAACACAGCTTTTCATGGGATGCTCACTTCAGAGAATCCCTGGATGGTTGGGTGGGAAGGGACTAGAGCCCCCCTAATTCCACCCCTGCCATGGGCAGGGACACTTTCCACCAGACCAGCCTGGATGATGCCAACTGGTACTTGGCAGGTTGGTTTTGTTCCNCAACCTGGCCTTGGACCCTCCCAGGGATCCAGGGGCAGCCACAGCTTCTCTGGGCACCCTGTGCCAGGGCCTGCCCACCCTCCCAGCCAGGAATCCCTTCCCAATATCCCATCCATCCCTGCCCTCTGGCAGTGGGAAGCCATTCCCTGTGTCCTGCCTCATCCCAAGTCCCTCTCCAGCTCTCCTGGAGCCCCTTTAGGGCAATCACTGTGAAATCTCTTCTCTGTGTGAGCCCCCCCATCTGGGCAGATGCAGCCTGGCCATCTCTGAGGTGTTGCAGGAGGAAAACAAGTCAAACTGAAACACAAGAGCTCCAGTTTGATAAAAGGAAATCTTTAACTCTTAAGAAGATGAAGTGCTGGGATGGGCCCCTGGGAAGTTGGGATTCTTCCTCTTTGGAGTCTTTCCAGCCCTTGCTGGACAAAATCCAAAGAAACCTGGTCAAAATTCATGGTTTGAGTAGGAGTTTGGATTAGAGACCTCCTGAGGTCCCTGGAGCCCTGAGATATTCAGTCTGTAGTCTTTCCTCACAGCTTCTCTGCACATCTGAGTTACAGAGGTAACTGCAGCTGCATCAGAGAATTCCAGGTTTGGCTTGGAAGGGACCTTAAAGATCATCTCATTCCAACCCCTGCCTTTCCAAAAGGATCCAAAATGGTTTTGACACTTAACTCTGCTCCGTCAGCTTTACTGCTCAGCAGGTTGTTGTTTAGGGATTTCTAGGACTCTGTGTCTCAGGCAGGAAGCAGCTGGAATTGTGAAGGAATGCTGATCTCCTGTGTTTCCCACCCATGATGTTGCCCTTGTGGTGCCAGGATTCCTTTCCCAGCTGGCATCAAAACATCAGCTCTCCGATACTCCTCCCTGAGCTGGGCATTGCCTGTGGGTGGAGAGAACCAGGGGCTCCTCCTGCTCCCCTTCCCCCGTGCATGTTCCCCCGCACATCGCTTCGCTTGCCGGCTTTGGGGTTGTAGGGGCAGCACGTGGGCTTGGCTTTGTGTTTCCTTTGCAAATCCAGTTGTGCCATCCCTGTGAATGGAGACGATTTGCCTCCAGCTGAATGTTGAGGCCAGAACACGTGTTTGAGGAGCTTGCCCAGGTTCACTGTTGTGACAGCAGTGCCTGGGCGGGCTCTGTCTGAAGAGGGGTTTGGGCTCAATCCCACTTCTCTCGCTGCTGGCAGGTTTTAGCTGATGGGTCGTGTCGTGGTTGAAAACAGTCTCCCTTCAGGATAAAACCCGGGGATGTTTCTCTCTGGGGCTCTCTCTGCACCTCATCATATGGCCTTTGTTAATAAATACTAATTTCTGCAGCCGTGACCTGTTCTGGGCAGGTGGTGACCCAGCTCTGCCCTGCAGCGTTCAGAAATGTGCCCCAAAGTTCCTCTGGGGAAGAAGCTCCTCTTGCTTCTGGCCTCCCAAACATCCCCCAAAGAGCCCAGCCCCTCCTCCAGTGAGTGTCTTCCAGCCAGGTTCATATGGAATTTGGTCTGGAGGAAGATGGGGGATTTTGGCAGGGATCTGTGCCTGCAGCATCTGTCTCCTTATGCGTTGCCTGGATGAGTTATTTATATTTTTGGTGACCAGCTGTTTTGCACACACTGCATGTGAGGTATTCCCTCTGGAATTTTCCAAAGGCAGACATCCGCTTACGATACACTGTTTTAAACACAGCTTTTCATGGGATGCTCACTTCAGAGAATCCCTGGATGGTTGGGTGGGAAGGGACTAGAGCCCCCCTAATTCCACCCCTGCCATGGGCAGGGACACTTTCCACCAGACCAGCCTGGATGATGCCAACTGGTACTTGGCAGGTTGGTTTTGTTCCCTCTAAGGCTCAGGGCTGTCACTAATTTTCTGGGAGGTTATTTTCCAGACCATTTGTATTAGGAAGCATCAGGATATTCCAGACACTTCCTGAAGAGCCTGCAAAGCCACAGTGCAGGGAACGGGCTGAACCCCAGAACCTGCTTCCCTGGCCTGTGGTGCACTGAAATCTGGGATCTCTCAGGGATTGTTCCCAGCTCTGCTGGCTCTGGGCTCTTCCCTTTGCTTTTCCAGGATCTGCTCTCTCCCACATTGCTGTTGTCCAGCCTTTCCTCCCTCGTCTCTTTACCCACTAAAATCCCCCAGCCATGTCCCCCCGCTGTGCTGCTGCTGTTCTGCACATCCCTTTCCTTCCAGCCTCGCCCGGGGGTGCACAGGGATTGTTTATCCTGGCTCCCTGGGAAGACCAGACCCCATTAGTTTTTTCTGCAGCTGCTGCTCCCTTGTGTGAACATTTGGGTGATGCCCAGCCTACAACAGATACTTGTGTGACTGCACTTGGAACGTTTCCATCCAAACACAGGGAAGACCCAGAGCGAAACAGTGTGGAAGAGGCGGATTAGACTCAGTCTATCAAAAATAAATTCCACTTACCTGTCGCTTTAGCTGCTGATTCTTAAATTTCACCGACAAAAATGATCTGTTGGTGTTTCCTTGTCAGCAACACGAGTTTTTGGGGATGGGAATCCTTAAACACATATTCCAAACTTTGTTAGAGCTGGGTGGATGTGAACTACGACACCTGTGCTGCACACACCTGGCCGTGGCTGTGTGACACCTGTGCTGCACACACCTGGCCGTGGCTGTGTGACACCTGTGCTGCACACACCTGACCATGGCTGTGTGACACCTGTGCTGCACACACCTGGCCATGGCCGTGTGACACCTGTGTTGCAGATACCTGGCCTACAGGAACTTCATGATCGACACGTACCGGCTGAACCCGCAGGAGTACCTGACCAGCACCGCCTGCAGGAGGAACCTCACCGGGGACGTGTGTGCCGTCATGAGGTGACTCTGGGGCCTCGGAGCGTTGGGCACTGGGGCTTTGGGCCAGACTTCAGTTGCAGAGCTTTAACCTGTCCCGTCGCCCCGCAGGGTCCACGCTTTCCTGGAGCAGTGGGGGCTCATTAACTACCAGGTGGACCCCGAGAGCCGCCCCATGGCCATGGGGCCGCCCCCCACCCCTCACTTCAACGTGCTGGCTGACACGCCCTCGGGGCTGATGCCCCTCCACATCCGCACCCCGCAGGTGAGTGCGCAGGGCGGGCTCTGCCTGGGCTCTCTCCAGGGTCATTCAACACAGCAGCACAATAATCTGTGCTCAGCTCAGTGAGAAGTTCTCTTTATTGTCCAGCTGGGGTGGGAATTTGGGGCGGTTTTGCTTAGAACCGCTTGTTGCACGTGTTGCTCAGAGATTTATTTCAAAGTCTTCTCCGTGGACTTGTGTTCAGCCCCTCTGTCCAGTCCGCTGTTGGACACTGCTCTGGAAACCTTGAATACCTTGCCATTCCTGCCCCTCTCACCTTGCCCTTTGTGGTGTTTGTTCCCAGGTCCCAGCTGCTCAGCAGATGTTGAGTTTTCCTGAGAAAAACAAGGAGAAGCCAACTGACCTGCAGAACTTCGGGCTTCGCACAGACATTTACTCAAAGAAGACTTTAGCCAAGGCAAGGCCTGGGATTTTTTTCCCCCTATTTCCCCTCAACCTTCTATGGAGCTTTATTCCTCTAGTGTGCCACCCTGGTGACACTGATGTGACTTACGATGCTCTCACACTCCTGGCTTAGGGCTCTTCCGTGGCGCAGGGCACTGAGGCGGGTGGTTGTGTTGGAATTCTGATTTTGTGGGAATAAAGACACGTATCAATCCCCATCCCACTGTCGGGTCCCAAAGCCATTGTATTCCTGCATATTCCACTGGAAGGGTTCAGAGCCAGCAAACCATCCAGTAATTCAGTCCAGGAGCTGAGGTCCTCCAGCAGCATCTCTAACTATCCCATTTGCCAAGTCTGAGCAGGGTTTTCCAGTCTGGGAGAACTGGAAAAGAACCTGATTCCCAAAGGTGTCCCCAGAGCATGGCAGGGGGTGTTTTGGCACTGCCAGTGCAGTGTGTTGCACAGGATAATTGAAATGCTGAGACATCACTGTGAGGAATGTGGTGATTCCAGAAGCTCCTGCCTTTCTCCTGCTCCCAATACCTGTGTGTGCCTGGAGGGGCTGCAGGAATTCCACGTGACCATAACACAGCCCTCACTCTGGAAGTTTTTGGGCCGACATCAGGCTAATTCTGTGTAATTAGTTCATTGTCCTAAGAGGTCACTGTTGAAACCTAATAAATAGCTACTTATACGCTATTATTTATACTGTTTACACACTATTTGTCCCTTCAGAGAATGATTTAAAACCCCCACAAACCCAAACCCAAAAATAGAGATCAGTATTTCTTACAAAGCTTGATTCCACCTCACATTTCACAGACTGACTTTTTCACTTGTTTAGGGAAATATAAATATTCTCAGATGCATAAATCCCTTCCTGGTTCTGAGCTCTTTGCAGGATCTGTACCAGTGAACTGGAGCAGATTTGTTGGCAGACACTGAGTTCCCTGTTTGGTTTCTGTGTTGCTGTTGGGCTTTTGGCTGGTGAACCAGCCTGTTGTGGAGCTGATCAGCTGCAGGGTGATGATTAGTGTTCTCTTCGGGTTAATGATGTGTCTGAAATGCTTCTTGAGATAATATTTATTCCCCTAAACACCCATTTCCTTTGCTGTGCCCTGGCACAGAGCCACCCAGTGATGTTCTTCAGGAGCAGGTGACAAGCTGCTTTTGTCCCTTTTTGACACGTGGTGGGTCAGGGCGTCACAGAAGGGGGGGTTGGATTTTACCATGAATTTTGTGATTTTTAGCTGATCCCAGCAGTTAATGAGGTGCAGATTTGGGAGCAGCAACTCTTGGAGTGAGTGACTGCTGGATGTGCAGATGATCTTGCTGTAATTACTTTTCCTTCTCACACAGCTCATTTTACTTGTAAAGATTTATCATTTCTTTACTGATTTACTGAGGAACTTGTAGATAAATTATTTTTTACTGAGTTACTGATTAACTTTTAAATAAATGAACTTAGTTTGGACCAGCACCCACTGTACCCAGCCCACTGCCTTCAGCCCTCAGAAAAGGGTCTGTCATTTAGGAAAATCCTCTTTTCTGTTTGCTGTTTGTGCACCAAAGATAACTGGGAGGAAGAGGTGCCAAATCCCTTTGCTTTAGTTTGGAAAGACACGTTGGGAAGTTGGGGTCAGTTCATGGGGTTACAGATCCCCTGGACGAGGTAACCAGGGGCTGTTTAGCTGGAGGGGAGAGGTTTGAGTGGATTAAAATTAATTAATTAGCTAATTAAACAGCTTCTTCCCCTTTCCTCAGTGTTTTCTTCTAAAAGGTTTTGTGCAAAAACTCCTGTATTTCACTTCTGTTTTCCTCCTGTTTTTTGTAGAGTAAAGGTGCAAGTGCTGGGAGAGAATGGACAGAGCAGGAGACGCTGCTGCTCTTGGAAGTAAGTTCATGAGTGCAAAACCAAAGGGTAGGAACCCAAAACCTGCAGGATATTGGTCTTTTAGGGTCCAATGTGGTTAATACATTTTGTGGAGTCAGATGGCACCTGCCAGCATGGTCCTGAGAATGTTACTGCCAAAGCAGGTGGCAGAACATCTGTGTAAGTTAGATTTGGTTCTAACCTGTATGTGCAGGACAGAAATGAAGTATTTAAGAACTTCATCTGCAGTCAAGAACAGGTTTTGCAGGCAGAGAGATGTTCTCATCCAGCAGGAGTTACTGACAGGATGGAATAGTGGTATATAGTTCCTGTCGTGGTAGGTAATTCAAGTAGGGGCTTCACTGGCTGCTCAGATAAATACCTGGGAATGCTGATGATCTTTCCAGGCTGAGACCCTGGTGGTGTGCACAGAACTGCCGGGGCTGAGGGAACAGCTCATTTTTGAGGCTGGAATGGTTAACAAACAGTTTCCTGGCTCCTGCCACTAAGAAGGGAGGCCCTTTGGGAGCTCTTCCATCCCACACATCTCCTGGTTGGTTTTGCCACGGAGCTGCACTTGGGCTGTTCTTTGGGCTTTTCCTGGGAGTCTGCAGGAAATACCCTGAGCTAGCTCCCACCAGGTGCTGTAAAATGAGCTCAAAGAGCTGCTGCAAGTTTGTGTCCCCAGGTTGTTTCACGTGGTGCTCCTGAAGCTCATGGTGATTGTCAGATCCCCTGGAATTCCAGTCTGGGATGGAAACCCTCCCCCTGCAGGGGCTGTGCTGGTGTCTCACACTGACATCAGGGCACAGTTGTTTTAATGGGCTTCATCAGAAGAGGAATCTCAGTGGCCTGAAATAATTTAAAGTGCTGTCACTTCCTGTAAAGAAAAATCATCTCCCGAGCTTTGCTTTTCCAGGGACGTTCTTGTGATGGCTGATTTATTTCCCTCTCTGTAATTCAGGGTTCTAAGAATTCCAGTTTTGTGTTCTATTTTTGTTGATTTCTGCTTGGAGAGCTTAAAGCAGATTGCAGCTGCCTGATTGTTCCAGCCTTTTGTCTTCCCACATGTGAATAAGCCTTTTGAGAAGTTAATTTCTTAGGGAAAAGCCTGGAGAAGGGACTGGGATGGTGCTGAGCAACACTGAGCCCCAGTGATTGAGCCCTCAGAGGTGTGGGGGTGGTCACCAAACAGCCCAAACACCTGGGTTTTTCTGTCTCTTTGAGGTTGATATTCACTGTTTAGCCAACACTGCTCTGTTGGCACGTGGAAGAAATTCTGCTTGTAGGGTATAAACAGCTGAGATGTTTTCCATGGCATTCCTGCACGGAGAAACAAGGCTGATGTCTTCATATACTGGCTTCTTTCCTCTATTACTTGTTTAAATTTATGATTTAAAGTTACAATGTTCATAATATTGATATAGTATTCAGAATGCAGTGGTTGGTATGTTTGTAGCTTCTGGCCAGACACAGCAAGTTTCAGCCCATTGAAATGATCCGCTGGCATGTTTGTTTAAAACAGAAGGAAAAACCCCTAAATCTTGAGACTGCAATTTGATTCGGTGAATTAATAATGAATTAATGATTCAATGAAATTAATAATGTGTTTGTTGCTCATTTTTCCTGGGTTTGCCCTCTGAATAAATCGGTGCAGAGTATATCAGTTCAAGCATAAGTAATTGGGCTGTAACAAGCCAGCTCAGTCCAATTAAATCCTCGGGGCAGCTTTGGGCAAACAGAGATGCAGTGAAGTTCCAAATAATAAATCATATCTCAAATAATCATTGTCCCTCTGACCAAATAGCTGGGGGAGGAAACAGTTCCCCTCCCCGAGTCGTCCTCCTGCCACAGCCCCTCTGTGTCCCTGGGCCCTGGGTGCAGTCCCAGCTGTTTCTAGGGAGGACAGTGGGTGGGAGAGGGGTCTGTCTGGCAGGAAGGGAAGGCGGTGAAGAGAAGGGGCAGAGACCAAAGCCCTGGGCTTGGGAAGCAGCGCTGCTCTGCTGTGCAGCCTGGCTAAAAGTGGAGACTGGCACAGAGCTCCCAGCCTGGAGATGGGTGAGGGAAAGGGAAGGGAGGGCTGAGCTGAGCAGGCTCCTGTGTATTAAACTCAGGAGCCTTTAGTATTCTTTCTTATCCTCGTTGTTAAAGCCTTGGAAGATCAGAGGGAGGGCGGGAGAAGGGCTCGGCAGCGGTTGGGGATGTTGATTGCTGTGGAAGGACCAGGCTGGCCGGTCTGTCCTTGGTGCATTCCCAAACCAGCTGCTCCTTCCGTGGAGCTTTCAGACCCCTCGCTGGTGTCTTGCTCAGGGTGCGAGCAGCTCCTGAGTGTGCTCCCCACCCGGCTCAGCTCCGTGGCAGCACAGTGCTCCCACAGACGTGCCCAGCTGATCTTCCCCCGGGCTCTGAAGGGAGGCAGCAGGGGACCAGTGGCCTTCTGGAGATACTCTGGGAGTTCTCCCTCACTCCCCTCGATTCAAACGGAGACCTGGCTGGGAGAGAAAAACTTCAGACGTCAGTCTGGTGAAGGTTACCTCGCTCTTGGCTCCAGGGCTGAGAGTTCCACCTGCTGAGGCAACTTGGGCTTTTCCTGCCCGTTGTTCCGTGCCTGTCGGATCTTGACGCTTGTGGATGTAACTGGTGTCCTGGTGGCCAGTGTGTCCCACACCTCTGCAGGCTCCCCGTGACCCAGCTGAGCTTCTGCATCCGTGACCTGCCCCAGGGTCCCCTTGGGCCAATGCTTTGTCCTTGAATTCCCAGAGCTCATGTTTTAACTGAAAAAACGACAAAGGCACTTCTCCTCCAGGGCTGACAAACAGGGTGTTTGCAAGGGCCATTAAATGCCATCCTGTCCCACCTCCCACTAGCCCAGGTGGCTCCAAACCCCATCCAGCCTGACCTTGATACTCTGTACAGGTTATTACGTACCCTGGGCCCTTCCCAGGTCCAGCCCAGCTCTGTTCTCCCTTCATGCTCTACAGCGTAATTCAGTCGTAAAGGTTCAGACTGACCCTGAACACTGAGATTTCTGGTAGCTCTCAGCCTTGTGGGAAAGATTTAGTTGGGAAAACTCATTTTGTTTTCGACATTGAAAATCTTTTGCGTGGATCTCCAATGGCTTTTTGCTCTTTCTCAGTGACTGCACCAGGAATTATCTCAGAAATGTAGAATAATTCAGGATAATTCAGCTTTAATTTTATGTTGTCCAAGTGCTTCACTAGAACAGTTTTCAGGGAATAGAATGCTTGTTAAGGGATAATAATTTGTTGGGCCACCACTTGAAGGGTTTTACAGGACTGATTTGTTGGGTTTTCGTAGACTAATGTGGGGCCTTCAGTAGCTCAGTGCTGTTAAATTGTTTTAAGGTCCTTCTCGAGTAAGTTTAAAAATGACTGAAATTGTGAGTTACAAAATCTTTGATTTGAGCTGGCAGTTCTTGTTTTACGAGGTGCTTGTGTACCCCAAAAGGATTTGTTAACACAGAGCACGCTGGGGAGCAGCTCCTGGAGAGCTGGTCTCTTCTGCCTTCAGGATGTGCATGTACTTCCCTCTTTTCCCCTGGTGCATTGGTTTGGTGCTTTTCCACTTTGTAGCATCTGTTGGATCTAGAAACTGGATTTCACCATCACAGCCAGTGCACGTGTGGGAAATAGATCCTGTCCCTGCCCCAGAGAGCTCCGTGTGTTCAGTGGGAGAACACGAGAGCCCTCGGGGAGGAGCGATGGGAATCGAGGAACTGCAGACCTGGCAGGGCAGGGCAAGCAGAGTTCTCTGTGAAAGCAAATGGGGAAACACCAACTGTGCAAATGGTAGTAAATCCCATATTTTGCAACCATTCTTTTTGATTCAGTAACAGCATCACCTTGTGTGATGATCCCTGGGGCTTAAGTGTCACTGACGTCCCGGGAGATGTTCACGTTTCCTGTGCAGTGATTGTGCTACCAGGAGAGAGAGGCATTTCCGTGGCTCTCTGATGCCGCTGTGTTGTTCCACCCCCACAGCCGGCAGTCCTGACAGCCCTCGAGCGGGGCTGGCTTCCCCGGGGGTACCTGCAGTAATTCCTTGCCTTTTGCAGGCGCTGGAGATGTACAAGGACGACTGGAACAAGGTGTCGGAGCACGTGGGGAGCCGGACGCAGGACGAGTGCATCCTGCACTTCCTGCGCCTGCCCATCGAGGACCCCTACCTGGAGAACTCGGACGCGTCCCTGGGCCCCCTGGCCTACCAGCCCGTGCCCTTCAGCCAGTCGGGCAACCCCGTGATGAGCACGGTGGCCTTCCTGGCCTCGGTGGTGGACCCGCGTGTGGCATCCGCCGCCGCCAAGGCCGCCCTGGGTACGGCCGGGCTCCGTCTGCCCCTGCCCTGGGGGTGGAGTTTCCTGGTGGTGGGTCATCCCCGTGAGGTTGTTTGTATGGCTGATGTAGGAAACAGTCTGTGTTTGGGGTCTGGTTCCAGAGGAATGGCCAGTTTTCAGGCAGGGTGCCCCGGTGAGGCACATCTGGAGTGCCCTGTTCAGGTCTGGGCTCCTCAGAATGAGACAGGGAGCTGCTGGAGAGGGTTGAGGAGGCCACAGAGAGGATTTGGGCTCTGGAGCATCTCCCTGACGAGCAGAGACTGCGGGAGCTGGGCCTGGTTGGTCTGGAGGGGAGAAGACTGGGAGGGGATCCATCAATCCTCACAAACATCTCCAGGGGTGTCAGGGGACGGTCCCACACTCTGCTCAGCGGTGCCAGGGACAGCACCAGGAGCAGTGGCCATGAACTGAAACACAACAAGTTCCACCTCAGCCGCAGGGAGAACTTCTCTGCGTGGAGGTGGCAGAGCCTGGAGCAGCTGCCCCGGGAGGGTGGGGAGTGTCCCTGTGTGGAGACATTCCAACCCCACCTGGATGAGCTCCTGTGTCACCTGCTCCAGGTGACCCTGCCCTGGCAGGGGTTGCACTGGGGGATCTCCAGAGGTCCCTCCCAACCCATTGTATTCTGTGTGAAGTTGGAATGGCTCTAAAAGGACCCTGAGAGCCTAAAAGTGGCCTGTGTTCCCCCGTGGCTCTCACTGCCCCTGATGTGCTTGCAGGCATCACCTGGTGGTTGGTGTTTCTCTGACCCCTGTCGGTTCAGCTCTGGGTAAATTCACAGTGTGAAACTTCCACTTCTGCTTTACTTGTGGGAAATAATCTGCCGCAGTTGGGTCACAGAATCCCAAAATGGTTTGGGTTGGAAGGGGTCTTAAAGATGCTCCAGTGTCAATCCCCTGCCCCAGGCAGGGACACCTCCCACCAGAAGGTTCAAGTGACAGGACATGTCCATTTGATGAAATAGGTCCTTTTGCTTTTTTCCTTGTTTTTCCACAGAAAACATGGTTTTATATAATTGGGAAGAAAGTCTTTTCTGCCACATTGAAAAGACAAAAACAACTGTTTTAGAATTAGGAAGAAAGTCTTTTCTGCCACATGAGAGAGACAAACCCACCCACTTCATGTGAAAAGAAGGAACTTGCCCATTTGAGAATCCACAGGATTTACCTGCACGTCGATCAGAGAACACACAACTTTAACTTGCTGTAAACCCCCCACAACGTGCCATTTTCTGTGTCATCTTCCACAGAGGAATTTTCCCGGGTCCGAGAGGAGGTGCCTCTGGAGCTGGTGGAAGCTCATGTAAAGAAAGTCCAGGAGGCAGCACGAGCCTCTGGGAAGGTGGATCCCACCTATGGCCTGGAGAGCAGCTGCATCGCCGGCACGGGCCCGGACGAGCCCGAGAAGATGGGTGAGTTGCCCATCCACATGCAGGAGCTCTGCAGGTGGGATTCCTTGGGCTTTTCTCCTGGGTCTTTGTAAGCCTGAAGTTCACCTCCAGCAGGAGACGGAAGTCGGGGGTGAGGAGAGGGGCACAGGTTGTGTCACTTCTGCTCTCTGTGGGATTAACCCTTGACACTGAACTAATGATTTTGGAACTGCCTTGAGGTTTAGGAGTTTGTTTTCTGCTCTCGTACATGGAAATGCCCTTGCTTAGGGTGCACAGAGTGGAGTGACCAAAAACACCAGAGGATAACATTCCACACTGATTCGGGAGCTGGAGCCATTGGAGATGCTGCCCTTGGGGTTGGCATAAAGCAGACTGAGGTGCTGGCGCTCAGTGCTGAGGTGACTGGGCACTCGGTGTGCTGCTCGCCGTGGTGGTGGCAGCACAAGAGGCGTTTCTGCCGAGCTGCTGTGCTGGCACAGGACAGCCCCAGTCGTGGCCCTGGGTGTCCATCACACTGCTGCAGTTCTGCACCACCGGGGCACAGCAACAAGCTCTGCTTTCAGAGCTCGGTGTCAGATGAGCCCCTTTCTGTCGTGGTCAGCAAATATTCTGCTGCTAAATCTCTTCTGTGAAACCTTGAGAGGTGTAAATTGGCTCTTCTTTGCTGTGCAGTGTAAAAGCATCTGTAAAACGGCCACTCCCTGTGAAGTGTAAGCCGTGTGTAGCCCCGCTGTGTCCACGCTGGTGGCTCTGCCCCACGGGGTGAGTGCCAGCGGAGCAGACCCCAGTGCCCCTGTACCCACAGCTGTCCCAGACTCCGCTCTCTCCTCACCCCGGTGCAGATCCCCCATCTCATCAGTGCTGGTTTTCCCTCAGCACTGTTGGCTCCTGTGGTGTTCAGCTCATCACGAAGGGTTTCAGTGAATGTAGTGACTGGTCATGGAAAGGCACGTCTGGCTGTGGGTAAAACCCAACAGGGTGTGATGGAGCTTGACTGGGAGGCTGGATTTGGGATGCGCTCCTGCATTTCATGGCTGACCCGCTGTCACCCCAGCCGGGGCAGCAGCAAGGTGCCACATTGTGGGATGGGCTCACAGGGGGCCTGTGTGTTGCTGCTGTTCAGCTCTCAAGTGCTGCTCAGGCAGGGCTCCTATTTATAGTACTTGATATCTATGGCAAAACTTCCCGGTGAATGCGATTTAAAATGCCATTTAACTCAGGAGGATCATTTTAAATGGAAAAGAAGCAAACAGACCACTCAGCCCTTCTGTCACATCTCTCAGTTCTCTGCTCAGTGGGACAGACTTGACGTGAGGCAGCGCAGTGCTTTGGGAAGATGTGGAGTGAGTGCAGGAAAGGGAACAGGAACATCTGGGATGCTGCCCTGCTCAGGGCTGCCAGGCATTGCAGCTCTGGTGCAAGGGCAAGGCTTTGGGGCTTATTTACAAGTCAACTATAAACCAAATCTCAGCGTCGGTCCCTCTGGGACTGAGTTTAATTTGAGAGCTATTTGAAAATAAGCTCAGCTTCAGTCAGTTTTTTTCTTCCAAGGACTTTGTTTACCTTTCCCACGTTCTCCAAGGACAGATGTCACTGTGGGATGTTAAGGACCTCACAGAATCCCTGGGGCTGGAAAAGCCCTGCCAGCCCACGGAGCCCACCCTGTGCCCGATGCCCACCTTGTCCCCCAGCCCAGAGCGCTCAGTGCCACGGCCAGTCCTGCCTTGGGCACCTCCAGGGCTGGGCACTCCAACCCTCCCTGGGCAGCCCCTGCCAAGGCCTGACCACCCTTTCCAGCCACAAATTCCTCCTGATATCCAACCTGAGCCTCCCCTGGCACATCCTGAGGCCGTTCCCTCTTGTCCTGAGTGCATCCTCTCTTACATGTTTGCTGCCTTGTGTCTTAATTCTTAATCTTGCAGCTCAGCCCTGGAAGTTGGTCCCACTGCCAGGCTGTAGGTTGGCCCGTGTTGGCCCTTTTTTTGGGGAGGTTTTGGGCACAGGTTGCACATGGAGGCTCTGGAGTGCCTGTCCTGGCTGTGGGGAGGCACAGAGCAGATGCCCATAACACAATTACTTCTGAGTGGTGAGTTCCAGAGCTAATCCTGCCCTGTCGCCACTAATGCGATTTGTGCTGGGCTGTGACTAATGGAATAAATTAGGACAAGAGCAGATGGTTCTCCCTGGGGGGGCAGCTCAGCCATAGTGAACTGGGTCACTCAGCAATCTGTGGTACCTTCCATGTCCAGAGAGTCTGCTCTGGGGGCCTGGGGGATCCAGGGCTCCCAAGGCAGGGGTGGGAGCATCCATCAGGATCTGCTGGGGAGGGCAGCTGCTGACATGGAGCCCTGGTTTTCCATGGAGAGCTGAGTGTTTATCTTTAACTGCAGCTGTGGAGAAACAAAAATATCTACTTAGGGTTCCATACTGGAAGTAGAGTTCAGGATGGTTTGGGTTGGAAGGAACTTAAAGCCCATCCAGTGCCATGGGCAGGGACACCTTCCACCAGCCCAGGTTGTTCCAAGGCCCATCCAACCTTGGACACTTCCAGGGATCCAGGGGCAGCCACAGCTTCTCTGCCCAACCTGTGCCAGGGGCTGCCCACCCTCCCAGCCAGGAATTCCATCCCAATATCCCATCTAACCCTGCTCTCTTCCCACTTAAAGCCATTCCACTCTGTCCTGTCACTCCAGGCCCTTGTAGTGAAATCACTGAATACTGGTTTTATATTTCAGTGCAGCAGTGGGGGAAAAAAAAACCTGCTTAGGGTTCCATTCTGCAATTAAAGCTCATCAGTTGTTAAATTTCAGAAATAAAATTCTATCACAGCTCCATAGTAAATTTAAAACTCAATATTGGTGAATTATAGACAATATGGAATGTGAAAGGGGAAAATGACTGGAACAGATTGGAGGAGCTTAAGTTAATACCCAAGAATCTCCTCTTTTAAGTCTTCATTGTTGGGTTTTCTAAAAGCTGGTGATAATTCCTGTTAAGTTGATCAAGTGAGGCTTCAGTGGGGTTAAGAGGAGACTGGAGTGGGTCAGGTGCTGTGGGGAGTGTGGTGGGTTCTGTCCTCTGCTTTTGTAGGGTCATGGAATAGAATCATGGAATTGTTTGAGTGGAAAGGGACCTTAAAGCCCATCCAGTGCCACCCCCTGCCATGGACAGGAACACCTTCCACCAGCCCAGGGTGCTCCAAGCCCCATCCAGCCTGGCCTTGGACACTCCCAGGGATCCAGGGGCAGCCACAGCTGCTCTGGACAAGGTGCTCCAGGATTCCAAGGTTGTGCCTCATAATAAATGTTAAGACCTTTCTAAGAGGGTGCCCCACTGAAGGGTCTGTGTCAGAGCTAACTGAGCAATTAATCTCCTACTCCAACAAGTATTTCCACTGGCACAGGTTCTGGGGTTTCAGGCTCCTCTGTGACAGTGCTCAGGGGAGTGGGGCTCTGGTTTTGTGTTCTGCAGGTGGAACCAACTTCAGTGGATGGTTCAGTTTGCTGGTTTGTGGCTGGGTGTGATTCATTCTCACACACACACAAGCCACACACAAGTGGACAAGCATAGGAGGTTATTTGACTCATTTTTGGCAGAGTGGTTTCTCTTGTGCTCTCCAGGGTGAGCTTGAGCTCTGCAGTGGAGCAAACATTGCTAAGATGAATGGGCTCCTGAGTGCTTCCCTTGCTTTGGGGGTGTCCCAGTGCCTGGGAGCTGGACCTGCACCCCTGGAGGGCCGAGCCCATCGGTGCCCTCCTGGTGGACTCGAGCAGCTCCCCCAGCCCTGCCCCGGGAGCCCACCTGGGTTTGCCTCCACGCTGTGTGAGGCAGGAGCAGAGCAGGCTCCCCAGGCTGTGCAGCCCTGATTTATTGTGGGAAATGTAAATTATGGTTTCGATAATCCCATCATTATCATAACCCAGGATATTTCCATAGCTATAGTGCATTTCCTCTCAATTAAATATTAGCACTGCAGCCTGGCTTTTGACAGGTTGTGTGTGTTGCCTCCCTGGAAACAAAGAGACTGGGATGGCTGGAGGGCGTCTTTAAACTGTTTGCTGAGCTCGGGCAAGTGATTCTGTGCATTTCTCTGCAGGGTTTGCTCATTCCTCTCCTGACAGCCGAGGCTGCTGTCTGCCTCTGTTTGGAAATGCAGGCAGTCCTTACCAGGGAAATGTTTCAGTTTTCCTTGCTGACCTAAAGGCAGTTTCAGTTCTCTGTAAAGTCGCTGGGCTTGGTCAGAACTTGGCTCTAAGGTCTTCAGGTATCAGTAAAGAGGGGTCTGTGTTTTTGGAGATGATTTGGAAAAAAACCTAAGACTTCGTGGAGATAAAAAACACCTGCTGGTTCTGGTTTAAAGGGAGAGGTGAGGATTCCTTGTCTCCCAGCGGTTTCTCCCTCCTGGGCCATGTCTTGTGGTGGCTCACAACCACCTGCCTGTTGCTGACCTAAGGAACATCCTTTCTCCCAAGGAACAAGGGACAGAACAAGAGGGAACGGCCTCAGGCTGGGCCGGGGCAGGTGGGACAGCAGGAGGAATTTGTGCCTGGAAAGGGTGGTCAGGCCTTGGCAGGGGCTGCCCAGGGAGGGTTGGAGTGCCCAGCCCTGGAGGTGCCCAAGGCAGGACTGGCCGTGGCACTGAGTGCTCTGGGCTGGGGACAAGGTGGGCATCGGGCACAGGGTGGGCTCCGTGGGCTGGCAGGGCCTTTCCAGCCTCAGGGATCCTGGGATTCTGTGAACTTCTGCACTGCAACAGCATCAGTGCCTTAACAGCCTAAGCATGGTCCATGAATTGCTCTGGGAATTTGCCCAGAGAAGCTGTGGCTGCCCCTGGATCCCTGGCAGTGTCCAAGGCCAGGTTGGAGCACCCTGCGCTGGTGGGAGGTGTCCCTGCCCATGGCAGGGGTGGCACTGGAAGGGCTTTAGGGTTCCTTCCCACCCAAACCATCCTGGGATTCTATGGGTGCTTTGTAATCAGAAACCAAACCCCCACGTTCAAAGCTGAGTTCAGAGTGGAAGGGACCACAGGCAGGAGCTTTTCTGGCCTGTCGTGCTCAGACTTGGAGCTTTGTATGAAGCAGAACTTCACGTTTTCTCCCCTTCTCCCTGGGGTCGTTTTGGGTTGTTTACACAAAGTTACAGACTTTTCAGTTGTGCTGCATCCTGATACCAGGAGTCCGGGAAGCTCTTGGTGTTTGAGCCGAGCCAGCCAGAATGAAAACGTGGGTGTTTCTGTGGTGTGAGCTCAGGATCCTCCACCCCACCAACCCAGACACGCTCAGAGTGTTCTGCACTTTATCTCCACCCTTTTTTTGTTTGTTTTTGGCTCAAGGATTGAATCCAACTTTCTCTGTAAATCCTTCTCTCCCGTTTCCTGGGAGCAATGACACTTCTAAGCCCGATTTGGAACTCTGCTCCTAGGCTTGGAAGAGCTGTCTGACAAAATCTGCTTGTGATTCTCCCTGTGACATTATGAGGTCACTAAATCCTAACTCAGATAAAACTTGGGAGGAACTGTCCCCCCAGTGTCCCTAAATTGAATTATGGTGTCAGATAGTTCAGATTAGTGGGTTTATCATTCTCAAATAAACCGAGAGGAAAAGCACTATTGTTCAGTCAGACATTTTAGTCTGTTTTTCTTGTGTATGGAAGGGACTTTTATCAAAAATTCTCAGCAGAACTGTTGCTATTCAAACAAAACACTCTGTGTGTTGTTTTTCCTCAGTGTAGGAATTAGCAGGAAAATGGGGATTGCTGGAAATGAACACGAGCAGCAGCTGATGTGTTCAGAAGCTTAGGGCTGGATCAGGGCTTGTCTCCACCAGTTCCACAGCGAGCCCAGGGACTAAACAAGCTCCTGGAATGCCCTGGACGTGCAGTTTTAACATCCTGGGCCAGGACTTGGAGGTGCTGCTGACACTTTCCTCTCGTCCCTTCTTGCTGAGCTGGAATAAATTGGGATTTCTTGGACATTGACCCAAGAAAATGTCAGGAATAGTATAGATTACCCAGACACCTTCATGGTGCTCCCCATCACAGGGCTTGTCCTCCTCTGGTCAGAGAGCAGCTGTCACTGAGGGAACACTAAATCAGTGCTTTATAGAGCAGGGACTTCCTGAATGAGCCCAGGGCTGGCTCTGAGCCCCATCCAGCCCTCACCTCTTAAAGCTGCTCCACTGCTGAATCGTTATTTTGGGTTGGACAATTCTGGTATTTGCAGCCCCTGCAAAATGGGATTTAAACCTGCCATGACCTGCAGCCTGTACTGGTGCCTCAGGACAGACCTGCTTGGCAGCACCTCAGGGAATCCTGTGCTGAGGAGGAATTCCAAGTCTGGCAGCACTGAAATTGAGAATAATCGCATACCTGACAGCGATCCATGGGGTCAGACTGTCTGTGTTGGGAGAAACATCTTCTAATCCTGTGACTTACCACAGGGAGTTACTGTAGGGCTGGAATCCTGTGGAATTGGGCATCCACATGTTCTTTAAGGGGCTCACGTGGGGTTGTCTCTCTGTGGGTAAACTGGGGGTTCAGCAAAGCACAGGCAACTTCAACCACAACTTAATGTTCTGTCCTGGACTGAGCAGAAAACCCCGTTAAATTTCAGTTTGTAAGTAAACCTGACTTACAGCCTAAAGCCAGCGTCATAAACTGAGTCTGCCAGGAGCTTAGTGCTGTGGCCTTCCTGAAACCGCTGTTAGAGAGCAGAAAGTGTGAGGTAACCCTGAAATAAATACTGAGAGTGATAATGGATCTTATGGCAACTCTTGACTGTTTGTTTTCTCAGAGGGAGCTGAGGAAGAAAAGATGGAAACAGAGGCGGAGGGGCAGCAGGCTGAGAAGGTGAGTTTGGGTCTGCACTGCTGCTGCAAAGAGACTCCTAACACTTAAAACCTGAATTACCACATTTTAAACTGCCTGGGAGGGCAGGTGGACATCATGTGCTGGTCAGTGTGACCATAGGGAACAGTTCTCAGCTCCACAAAGCTTCATTTTCATTTTAATTAAATCATAATAATGAGTGTGTTGATTCCTAGTCCTGAGGAAGAGAGGGTGGACTGGGAGGAAATGTAAATTGGGTGATACTGGAATGGGAGGAATTGGAGATTTAGAAACTGGAGTACTGGGGATTTAAGGAATTGGAGATTTAAGCTGCTGAAGGATGTTGGTCCGTTGTGGTCCATGACTTGCAGTGCTCTACAGCAGGTGAGCTCTTTGCTCCAGAAGAGTTTCTCTACAAATTCCCTTCCCATCAAGGCTTTCCAGGAAATGGGGAGTTTGGGATAGTCAGTGTTTTCCCACCGTTTGTGTCCAAGGTGCCTCCAGCTGAGCTGGTCAGTGAAGCTCCTCCTTGCAGGCCGTGGGTGTGTTTGTGTTCTCCCGAGGCTGGGCGTGATCCATCCTGCCCAGGGAGATCAGATACTTAGGCATTAGTTATCGTTATCACATGAGTTAATTACCATTACCCTTCAGCCTCGTGGTAATGCCTTCAAGAACATGGTTTGGGGCTGAGGAGAGCGGCCTTGGGGTCCCTCTCTCTGTTTTCAGCAGTTCTGCTGCTGCCCCTCTGATCACCAGGTACACGCTGGTGTAGATGGACGTGTGGAAGACTCTCAGAGCTTGGAGAGCTGCGTTATTCCTGGCCATTCCATGATTCCATGATCTTAGTTCAGGATTCCTTGTGCCTCCAGCAGAGCCCAGCTTGGCCTGGGTCACCAAACCTGAGAGATTCTGTCCACTTTAGCATTTACTTTTATTCACATTTTGGTCATGTTTGTCAAATTTGTCTTAAGCAGCAGCCAACCTTTACAATTTAATCTCTTTCATAACAGTGAATTAATTTGAAAGCCATAAACAAGATTAACAGGGAATGTCGACTCTGTTTGCCATTGTCCAACCAATCTTTCCCCCCACTTAGGTGGAAAACAAAGCAGAGACTGAAATCGAGGAAGGAGAGAAAGTTCCAGAAGGAGAAAATGAGAGAAATGCAGAAAAAGAGCCGGAGGGTGAAGTGGCTGCAGAGCCCAAGTCAGGTAACAGTTCCAGCTGCTCCTCAAACTGTGCTGCATTTCCCAGCCTTCCCAGAGTGCTGGGATAGACCATAAACCCAACGGGAAATATTTCCTCCTGCGCATCAGGCTGTTTCATGCTTCAGCAGAGCTGAGTCTGCTTTAATGCCGCTGCAAACTCAGCCACTAAATCCTTCCTTGAGCTGAGCTTTCTGTGCAGGGGCCGAGGGAAGCAATTGCAGTAACAAAGTGCCTGGAGCTCATAGAAATTATTTTCCTTTTTCCCACATTCCACAACATTTGATCATTTTGGATGCAAAGAAGTGGAACTGCTGGAGGTGTCCCAGGCCGGGTTGGACGGGGCTTGGAGCACCCTGGGCTGGTGGGAGGTGTCCCTGCCCACGGCAGGGGTGGCACTGCATGGGCTATAAGGTCCCTTCCAACCCAAACCATCCTGGGATTCTCTGCTCACTTTTATCTTTAGAATTTAATATTTTATGTCTTTTTCCATGTGAAGTGATGCAGAGCCTGGGTTTTGACAGGCTGAGGACTAATATTTTCTATGTAAAACCTTATTCTTGTTTATTTATAACATTTCCCTCGTGCCTCACAGAATCCCAGGATGGTTTGGGCAGGAAGGGACCCTAAAGCCCATCCAGCCCCACCCCTGCCATGGGCAGGGACACCTTCCCCTCTCCCAGGGTGCTCCAAGCCCTGTCCAGCTTGGCCTTGGACACTTCCACAGATGGAAATGAATATATTGGTTTTTTTCCTGGCACTTCAGTTTTTTAGCACAGGCAGAACCAGGAGCATTTGGATTTGATGCGATGATGGAACTGATGTGGAAATACTGGGAGGAAGCTGATGGCAAGTGATGTGAATGAAAAACATTTAAAGTTGCCCCATTTGTTGGGTCAAATCCTCTCAAATTTGGGTTCCCTGTCAGCATTTGGGTGAGGAGCAGTGGTGTAAGGTGTGGGTGAGTTAATTAGTGGGACTAATTAGTGAGTGCCATCCTGGTCCCGGGCACTGCCGGGCTGAGGGCAGCGCATGGAGCGGCCTCGGGGGAATGTCTTGCAGAGGAGAAGGAGGCAGAGGAGAACAAGGAGAACGTTGATGGGAGCAAAGACAAAGAGAACGAGGCTGGGAAGAAGAAAGTGGAGCACGAGATCTCGGAAGGAAACGTCGCCACAGCTGCAGCTGCTGCCTTGGCCTCCGCTGCCACCAAAGCCAAGGTTGGTCCTGGCCCAGCGTCCCCTGGCTGGGCTTGCACAGCCTCCTCAAAGCCCTGCCTCAAGTGGCCCTTTGTTCCAGGTCTGGGAGGTCTCATTCTAACCCCTGACACCCCAGAGCAGCGCAAGTGCTGCCTTAATTTCTTCTGCTCGAACCCCTACGGGAGATAACAGGCATTTTTAATTTAAGCAGCAGCTTTTACAGTTAAGAAGTCAATAGACATCCCTAAGAAACCTCTCCAAAATGCGCTTGGGGTTTTTTGGCAATGCTTTCTCTGCTGGACAGGTCTGGCTGCAGTGCTGAGGGTGTTGGTCTGGTGAGGAAACCACCTGCTGCTCCGGGGGCTCCACACAAACGCTGTGCTTGGCCCCTGTGGACACGGGCATGTGCAGCTTCTGCTGAGAGCTCTGTTGAGAGCACATCCTTGTCCTTGTCTCCCTCAGCTTCAGCCTGGCCGTGGTCTCTGCTGAGCTGTGTGTGTCCCATCTGACAGCTCGGCCCTGCCCTCCAGTCCCTGACCGCACGCTGTCTCTGCCTCCCTCTTTGCAGGGGCCACTCCGTCTCCTTTCTCTCTGAATGGCTTTGTCCAATTCTGTTTTCTCTTTCCAACTTTCTGTGGGTTCAACTTGCAGTTGGGTTTTTTAATTACTTCTGAATTTGGTGCCACGTTCCATGTCCACCTGCTTTCTGGATACCAAGAGCAAAGCCTGGGTGGGGTTTATTCCTGAGGGATTTCCAGGGCATAATGAGGGATACAGTGAAGTGGTGTGTTGGGCTGACCTTTTCACTCTGACCCTCGACTCCTAAAACCAGCCTTTTGCCCAGCTGCGTCCCCAGAGTGAGGATGGGCTGGTGGTGGGTGATGTCGTGGCACAGTCCCTCCCTTTGAACCCGTGAGACTGAGGGTATTTTAGTTGTTACCTTTCACAAACAGCTTCTAAAATCCCAGGTTTCAGCAAGCTTCCTGTCCATTAAGATCCCAGGTTGGAGATAATCCTGAGGTTCAGTGCTTTGGTGAAGTGCAGAGCCCCAGCTGCTCCTTTGTGCATCACTTTGGTGTCATCTGAACCCGAGAGGAACTTGCAGTGCATCAGACTCACAGAGGTTCTCAGCCAGGTTGGGAAAAGCTGCTCAGATGTAAGGAGCCATGGAATTTAATCTCTGTTTTATGGAAAGCCACTCTCTCCAACCAAAGCTGAGCTCCTGCCTCCCTCCCCTGGTGCTAACGAGCGCTGGAGGGAGCAGGGACCTGCCTGATGGCAGTTTTCATTACGGAATACTGATGTTCAGGGGGAATTTCAGCTTTGCATTACAGGAAATAATGGGTTCTAATTAGGATGTTGACACTTCAGAGGAGAATTCGGGTCCAACAGGGATTTCTTTCCACTCGCTTAAGAACCCAGACAATATTAAAGCTTTGGTGAGCTGTGTCTTGTCTGAGGGAGTAATTAAATTCTTCATCATAAACTCGTCCTGGTCACATGAAAAGCTCTTTCAAAGGTGTTGTCCTTGCGATTTTATATCAGAGGAGTATTGCAGTTGCCTTCTGAGGAGAAACAGGGGTTAAGGGCAGGATCTTGAGATGGGGTCTTTCTGTTTGTTTGGGTTTTTTTCTCTTGGGGTCAGTGGCCTCACCAAAACGTTGTGCTATTTGAGGACGGTCAGTGTGTATGTTCAGGGGTGAGACTCCACCTTACATACAGAGCAACAATCTCAATGGGTCTTTACAGGCTCTGGCTCCTGAACAAACAATATTAGAATTCAAGGCCCATTTCCTCATTTCCCTCAGATTCCTCACCCAGTGTAAGCTGGTTTTTCCTTTCTGTCCACAAGCTTCCCCTGGTGGAACCAGTCCTCTGCTGGAAGTGTCCAAGGCCAGGTTGGAGCAACCTGGGACAGTGGGAGGCGTCCCTGCCCATGGCAGGGGGTGGCACTGGGCGACCCTTAAGGTCCCTTCCCCCCCAGACCAGCGTGGGGTTCTGTTTTGCAGAATCCTTTGGGTTGGAAAAGCCCTCTAAGGTCATTTGCTCAGTTACAGCTCAGGGCTGGAGCAGTGCTGGGTTTATTGACTGAAACCACCATTGATTTTGTTACTGATTTTTTGTGCTGGGCTTTGCCCTGGGCAGTGCCAGCCTGAGGGAACAGCTTCCCTGAGCCTCTCCAGGAAAAACTGCAGTGATAATTTGCTTTGTGACGTGTGTTTGGAGACCTGTCCTCTGCCTAATCACATGCTTTGCTGATTCGGTGTTCATCCTGTTTCAGTATTAAAATTGCACATGTGAAGCAAGGCAAAAGGAGTGGAAGAAGATTCTGTGTCAACCAAAGTGCTCCTCTTCCTCTGAATTTTCATTCAAAGAAGTTTAATTTACTAGACAGTATTATTTGCATTAAATTCTCTAGTCCTGGCAGCATTATTTCCTTATTCCAAGTGTGTGCAGCACTTTGGTCAGTGTTTAGCTGAACAGCTGCTTGAATTCCACAGGGACATGGGGTTGGATGAGCTTGGGATTGCTCTGGATCCCAAACTGCCAGAAAATTCACCTGAGTGAGAGTGTGACTGTTTATTACCCAGCTTTCCTGAAGCCTGCCTTTGTTGCGGGTGGGTCACAGAGATGAATGTGACAACTGACACAACAGTACTGGAAATCCTGTTTATATCTCGGGTTCCAGGGACCCTTCTAATGCTGCTTTCCTCCCAGTTCTGAGCCAGTGTGGGGCCCAGCTCACTAAATACCAGTCTGTTTGCAGCTTGAGCTGAGTGAGATCCAGCCTTTTCTTTTTCCCTTCTTCCCCTCAGCCCTCACCTTGCCCTTCTGCCCTCCCTCCCCTCAGCTCCTGGCTGTCAGCAGGGCTTGGCCTGGTGAATACAGAACCCCCAGGCAGCACATGGCAGAGGGACTTTCGGGATATTTTCATTCTGAACAGCAGATTTTTATGAAAAACTGGTCGAAGGCATCATTAACACACTTTTCACACTCTGAGAATGTGAAGCACTTTCATAGGCTGTCTCAGAAATATATAGACATATATAGATCTCCTGAATTATTTATGTCTACGTGTGCGTATGTAAGTGGGATAAAGCCAAATCCTTCTAAAGAATCAATTTGTCTTCTACTTGAGAAAAACCTGTTTCAGTGGCCAAGACAGGCAAGAGTCCTCTCCCTGTCCTGAGGGTTGTTCCAGGTAACAACCTCCTGTGTGTGTTTCGTGGGTGCTTTTTGGATGACCCTCAGCTGACTCAGGAAAACAGACCCTTCTCTCTCATTCACGTTCCCACTCAAAGTGCTCCGTGTGCCCAGTGCTGGGAAGGCTCCGAGGCAGAGCTGGGTTGCTCCCAGCATCCCTGACACCTCTTGTGTTAAAACTTAACACCCATTTATTTGATAGAAAGCTTAATAACCTTCCAAGGGCCTCTGGTTCCGAGCATAAGATTGATAATGTGATTGCCTGGCTTCTGTCCCGAGGTGGGCTGGGGTGGCTGGAGCTGGACGCAGATGTAGCTGCAGTCCTCCTTCCCTCAGAACACTCCCTTTGCCCACGAGTCCCAAGCAAGCCCTGTGTTTGTCCCCAGCACCTGGCGGCGGTGGAGGAGAGGAAGATCAAGTCCCTGGTGGCCCTTTTGGTGGAAACTCAGATGAAGAAGCTGGAGATCAAACTGCGCCACTTCGAGGAGCTGGAGACCATCATGGACCGGGAGAAGGAGGCAGTAAGTGGGGTTTGGGATTAAATCACCCCCTGCAGAGATCCGGGTGTGCCAACAGCTGGAAAAGGGGGGATTCCAGGTGTTCCTCACCTCTGGGTGTCTGTCCTTCAGGTAAAATGCACAGTTCACTCCCACAGGGGCTTCTCAGCCCTGTCCTCCTTCGCCCAGCATTTTCTCTTTGCCACAAGCACACACCAGTGGTATCCTGGATGTGCTTCCAAATCCTTACTCCGAGCAGGAATGTGGAATTGAGCCTGTATGTGGCCTTTTCACATGGGTCATAATGACACAAGAGCAGCTTTTCCCTGCAAAGAGTGAAATGGGTGGAAACCCTCCTTCCCTACAGAAAGGGAACCAGCTCTGCCCTTCCTCCCTGACCCAGCCCAGACTCGGTTCCACAGGTGTAGTTCAGGGGGATTTCGGGGCGTTCTCAGCAGCTCCTGGGAAAGCCCTGGCGGGAGGATGTGGAGGTGGAAGGGTGTGTTCAGGAGTAACAGCTTCACTTTGCCGGGGTGATGATGATGATGGGTTTGTCTGGGCTGGGAGGGCAACAGCAGCCTCAGGAGAAGGGAAGGATGCAGCGGGGTCAGGACATGGACGAGGTGCTGCCCGGGCTGTCAGTGCCTGGATTACTCATCAGTTAGGAGGGTTTGTGTCAGAATCAGCAAGAGGCTTTCAGGGAAGTGATTCCTCTCCAGCTACTTAACAGATGACTCAAAATTTCACTTTTATCAGTGTGATCATTTTTTAATTCATTTTTTTGTTGTGTAGCTGCCTCACTGTCAGTCCCCAGTAACTGTAGGTGGGTTGAAAATGTTCATTCATAATTCCAGAAATTTCTGTGTTTGCCCTCCTGTGTGAATTGAATGGAATTTACACCCTCATTAATGGAATCACAGGAGGGGGCATCGAGTCCCAGCTCCTCCCGGGACCTCCTAAAACTAAACCAAGTGGCCAAGAGCATCACCAGACACTCCTGAGCTCTGCCAGGTGGATGCCATCAGCACATCCCTGGCTCCCAACCACCTTCTCCATGGAGAGCCTCTTCCCAGTATCCAATCCAAAGCTCCCTGAGGGAGTTTGACAAACTGTGGTCTCCCAGAGCAGAATGTCAGCAGGAATTTCTGGACTGCTCCACATCCTCCCCGGGTTCAGTCTGTGTTGGCCTCTGAGTGGCAGCTCAGGAAATGGACCCAACTCTTTTGGAAAGGCTCCCTGCAGGTTTCCTTCTTTGGGGGACATATTCCATTAGTGACAGGGTGGGTTTTTCTCCATTCTGAGGCGTATGACATTTTCCTTTTTAGAAATGTGCATATAGATTTTCCCCTCGGCTTCCTGGTGGTTACAGTCGGTCTTTTCACCTGTCATTGTGGATATTTTGGGGAATAATTAAAGCAAAAAAACCTCCTCAGTCTGGCTGCACACTGTGAATGTGTCGTTACTGCTGCCCTGGCTTTTCCTGCAGGGAAGGTGCAGGGACTGTGAGTGTTGACAGGAATCAGTGCTGCTCCGGAGGGTGTTAAATTTAAGGCAAAACACATTTATTCTGTGTTTAACTCAGTAATGTCAGTGCTGCCAGCTCTGACTGTGTGAAACCAGGGGCCTGGCAGGGGAGCTTTGCTGGCCTAGAATTTCTAAAGGCACGTGAGAGCTTTGCTGGGTCTGCTCAGGGAGGAATCCCAGGATCCCTGGGGCGGGAAAAGCCCTGCCAGCCCATGGAGCCCACCCTGTCCCCCAGCCCAGAGCACTCAGTGCCACGGCCAGTCCTGCCTTGGGCACCTCCAGGGCTGGGCACTCCAACCCTCCCTGGGCAGCCCCTGCCAAAGTTTAATCACCCTTTCCAGGCACAAATTCCTCCTTTTGCAAATTGGAAGATTGTCGAGTGTAATATTCATAGGGACCAACCTAAAATTTTGGCTGATTTCCTGAATGAGGTGGTGTAGGGAGATTTTACTGGAGAGGCTCCAGAGGAAGCCACAGAGAGGATTTGGGCTCTGGAGCATCTCCCTGACGAGCAGAGACTGCGGGAGCTGGGCCTGGTTGGTCTGGAGGGGAGAAGACTGGGAGGGGATCCATCAATCCTCACAAACATCTCCAGGGGTGTCAGGGGACGGTCCCACCCTCTGCTCAGCGGTGCCAGGGACAGCACCAGGAGCAGTGGCCATGAACTGAAACACAACAAGTTCCACCTCAGCCGCAGGGAGAACTTCTCTGCGTGGAGGTGGCAGAGCCTGGAGCAGCTGCCCCGGGAGGGTGGGGAGTGTCCCTGTGTGGAGACATTCCAACCCCACCTGGGTGAGCTCCTGTGTCACCTGCTCCAGGTGACCCTGCCCTGGCAGGGGTTGCACTGGGGGATCTCCAGAGGTCCCTCCCAACCCCAGCCACTCTGGGATCCTGGGGCAGGTGACACACAGGGATCTCTCACCTCGCTCCTGCCTGATTCCTGCTGCAGGAATGACTGAGTTGGGAGAGCTGGAGAGCAAATGCGAATCACTGAACGAGTTCCCAGTGGGAAGTGTGTTGGTGCCAGTTGTTTTCGTGCCAGTCTGGGGGTACAGCTGTGGGCTGTGCCCACAAGGCTGTGTCTGGTGTGGACGGAACCTGGTGCAGGATCGGGTGTTCAAACTCAGCTCAGTTTTAAGACCAGCTCATGTTATGACTTGTGTTTATGTGCCTTTTTTCCCTCTCTCCTTCTGTTTTTCCTCACCCTGAGTGTAGGGAATGTGTAGAAAGGAAGTTTTCCCTGGCTTTCTTTACTACAAGGTGAATTTTCAGGCACTGGATGCTGTTTGGGGATCCTTGTAAAGACCGTGGCAGGATGGGGTTCCACAAAGAGAGCAAAGCAGGGATACAAAGGGAGTGAAAGGAAGTGAAATATCTTGCCTGGGCCTTTGTTGGGGGTCATTTGCAGTAATTCCTCTGAGAGCTGCTGGACACCTCTGGAATGTTTCCCCACACGCCCCATTACTCCGGTGGGGTGGTTTTATGGAGTTCTTCCCCACCAACTCTCAGAGTGGCCAAGGAAAAAGGAGCCAGGGCAGCATGAATAATGCCATTGTGGTCCCTGCAGGCAGCGGGAGCCCCGGCCAGGGCCATGTTNTGCTGCCAGCTCTGACTGTGTGAAACCAGGGGCCTGGCAGGGGAGCTTTGCTGGCCTAGAATTTCTAAAGGCACGTGAGAGCTTTGCTGGGTCTGCTCAGGGAGGAATCCCAGGATCCCTGGGGCGGGAAAAGCCCTGCCAGCCCATGGAGCCCACCCTGTCCCCCAGCCCAGAGCACTCAGTGCCACGGCCAGTCCTGCCTTGGGCACCTCCAGGGCTGGGCACTCCAACCCTCCCTGGGCAGCCCCTGCCAAAGTTTAATCACCCTTTCCAGGCACAAATTCCTCCTTTTGCAAATTGGAAGATTGTCGAGTGTAATATTCATAGGGACCAACCTAAAATTTTGGCTGATTTCCTGAATGAGGTGGTGTAGGGAGATTTTACTGGAGAGGCTCCAGAGGAAGCCACAGAGAGGATTTGGGCTCTGGAGCATCTCCCTGACGAGCAGAGACTGCGGGAGCTGGGCCTGGTTGGTCTGGAGGGGAGAAGACTGGGAGGGGATCCATCAATCCTCACAAACATCTCCAGGGGTGTCAGGGGACGGTCCCACCCTCTGCTCAGCGGTGCCAGGGACAGCACCAGGAGCAGTGGCCATGAACTGAAACACAACAAGTTCCACCTCAGCCGCAGGGAGAACTTCTCTGCGTGGAGGTGGCAGAGCCTGGAGCAGCTGCCCCGGGAGGGTGGGGAGTGTCCCTGTGTGGAGACATTCCAACCCCACCTGGGTGAGCTCCTGTGTCACCTGCTCCAGGTGACCCTGCCCTGGCAGGGGTTGCACTGGGGGATCTCCAGAGGTCCCTCCCAACCCCAGCCACTCTGGGATCCTGGGGCAGGTGACACACAGGGATCTCTCACCTCGCTCCTGCCTGATTCCTGCTGCAGGAATGACTGAGTTGGGAGAGCTGGAGAGCAAATGCGAATCACTGAACGAGTTCCCAGTGGGAAGTGTGTTGGTGCCAGTTGTTTTCGTGCCAGTCTGGGGGTACAGCTGTGGGCTGTGCCCACAAGGCTGTGTCTGGTGTGGACGGAACCTGGTGCAGGATCGGGTGTTCAAACTCAGCTCAGTTTTAAGACCAGCTCATGTTATGACTTGTGTTTATGTGCCTTTTTTCCCTCTCTCCTTCTGTTTTTCCTCACCCTGAGTGTAGGGAATGTGTAGAAAGGAAGTTTTCCCTGGCTTTCTTTACTACAAGGTGAATTTTCAGGCACTGGATGCTGTTTGGGGATCCTTGTAAAGACCGTGGCAGGATGGGGTTCCACAAAGAGAGCAAAGCAGGGATACAAAGGGAGTGAAAGGAAGTGAAATATCTTGCCTGGGCCTTTGTTGGGGGTCATTTGCAGTAATTCCTCTGAGAGCTGCTGGACACCTCTGGAATGTTTCCCCACACGCCCCATTACTCCGGTGGGGTGGTTTTATGGAGTTCTTCCCCACCAACTCTCAGAGTGGCCAAGGAAAAAGGAGCCAGGGCAGCATGAATAATGCCATTGTGGTCCCTGCAGGCAGCGGGAGCCCCGGCCAGGGCCATGTTTTATTCATGAGGCTCAGCCCATCTGGGGCTGCTCAATGCCCGCTCTGTGGTGCTCCTTCCCTTCCCTTCCCTTCCCTTCCCTTCCCTCCCCAGCCCTGCTCTGGCAGCAGCCAGGCTGAACACAAAGTGTTGGGCGAGCCTGGGGATTCCTGCACAACTTGTGCGAGGTGAGGGTCTCCTTGGCAACCTGCTTTCCAGCTGAATTATGGAATATACCTTCAAATGCTCATGAAACATTTGTAGGCGAGTCACACGGGGCCGGTTCCGAGCGGGAATGGTGTAGGCATCTGTTACTGGTTCTTAAATATCTCACGCTTCCTGAGCCAGACCCTGACCCATCAGACAAACACTCAAGAGGAAGAAATGTTTCCTGTGGCTTGTTGGCGTTTTCATGGGCTGGTTTGGGTTGGAAGGATCTTGGCTCATCCAGTTCCACCCCCTGGGCAGGGACACCTTCCACCAGACCAGGTTGCTCAGGGCTTGCAGACTCTGTGGCTTCATAGTTAATCAAAGCAGCCTGTTTTATCTTAATTGGCCTGAATGACCTGAGGTTTTTTTACATGATACTCTTAACAGTGCAAATGACTATTGTCTGGCTGTCCCAGCATCCAATTCCTGCACCTAAAGGTGTGGAGGAGGATCGGGATCGCTGAGCTGCTGTTGCACACATTCTCTGCTTTGGTCTCACCTAGAGAATCTCTTGGATTTCCTGTTCTCCCCCATCCCAATACGCAGGAGATTGAGGGAAAGCCCCCAGTTTCTTCTAGAGCCATGTTAAGGCTGAATTCTCTGTGGGCGCTCACTGAGGAAGGAGTTTCAGTAACAGTTGAAATAACTGGGGGAGCTCTAGGACAAGACAAGGTGAGTTCATCTGTTCCAGCTGGAAAACGGTCTGGAATCTTCACTAAAACAGCTGCAAATATCAATAGGGTTGTCATTGATTCTGACTTGGATTTGATTTTGATTTCGATGGGGGTTGGAACGAGATGATCGCCGAGGTCCCTTGGGGCCCAGGCAACTCTGTGTTTGCAGGAACCTGTTGAAATGCCTCCTTCTTACCCCCCTTTGCCTCCCCCTGTGTCTGGCGTAGCTGGAGCAGCAGCGGCAGCAGCTGCTGACGGAGCGGCAGAACTTCCACATGGAGCAGCTCAAGTACGCGGAGCTGAGGGCCCGGCAGCAGATGGAGCAGCAGCACAGCCAGAACCCCCAGCAGCCCCACCAGCACCCCAGTGGGCCTGGCATGAACCCCCTCGGGGCCCCGGCACACCCAGGGCTGCTGCCCCACCAGCAGCCCCCGCCGTACCCCATGATGCACCACCAGATGCCACCTCCTCACCCCCCCCAGCCAGGTAAGAGCTGCAAGGAGGGAATTCCTTCCATTAATGACTGGAATGTGCAGACAGGTGCGATGGGTGGGCTCGGTGACTGGTCTCCAGCGGTGCTGCTGTCAAACAAACAACTCACTGGAAAGGTGAGCTCTGCTTGTTCTGCACCTTCCTTTTGGAGCTTTTACCCCCATTCCAGAGGTGTGGACGGGGCTTGGGGTGGCGGTGCATTGTGGAAGTGTTTGAACCCCAAAAGCAGGGAATGAGAGAGCCCCAGGCACTCCTCAGCAGTGCCCAGTGATGGGGTGGGGGGCAACGGGCACAAACTCAAACATGGGGAATTCCATCCGGCCACGGAAAGCTCTTTGTTTCCCTGTGAGGACCATCAGCTTCAGGGCAGGTATTCCAGCTGGGTTGCAAGTCCCAGTGCCTGGACAGTCAAGCTCTAAAGCAGAAAAGGTAGAGCAGCCCCTAAATATCACTTCAAGTGTTTTTACGTTGTTTGTATTTCCTTAACTTGTTTTATACCCAGTGATCTGAGCAGAGATGTTCCTTCAAAAACAATCATTCCTCAAATGCTCCTTCAAAAACAATCATTCTTCAAATTTTCCAGTTCATAGCACACCAAGCCATGTAAAAAAATTAAGGGCAACGACTGGAATAAGAAGCAGAGGCAGGAAGCTCCTTAAGGAACTTCCTTTGCAGGACACCTGTGACGGGTTCCTGTGTCCTACCTGGATGTGTTTGATGCCAGGCCGTGGAGGGTAGGAAATAACCTGGGAGGTGCAGAAGGGGAGGTTGAGACCAGATTAAAGGGGGGATCGTGGCCTGTGGGTAGACAGCTCTCACTGAGACACTGCTGCTGAGCCTGGAGGTGTAACAGGGTGAGATGCGCTGGTGCACCCACTGGGGGACCACTGAACCCCACTTCTGGTACCTTCCCATCCCTGGCTCAGTCAGACCTTGTTGCTGCAGCCCCACCCAGGCCCTGCAGCCCCCGCGCTCCCTCTGAGAGCAGAGCAGAGCCTGGGGCTCTGTGTTAATTAGCCGGTGTATCTCTGTTTCAAATTTGATTAAAGCCCATCAATAGATTAACTTTTCCACCAGCTCCACCCCGGTTTGGGGGCAGCAGACTGGTGGATGAGGCTCAGCACTTGTGGCTGCCACAGCAGTGAAGCATCTGGTGCTGTCTCATCCCAGACACCTCCAGGACCTGGGCTGTCCTTCCCCTGCTCTGACAGTTTTCTGGTTTGCTGTTTTTGTGAAGGGAAGAGTTTGAGGCCCTTTCAGAGTTTGAAGCAATCCCCTCTGTGTCTCCAACCGCATTCCAAGGGATCTTGCCTAGAAAGCAGAAGAGTCTCTTTTCCTTAGGCTTTCCGTTGGAAGTGTGCTAGGAATGCTTGGGAAGTGCACAGGTGCCAAAGCTCTTTGGCTGCGCAGTGGAGTTGGTATAAGTTGAGGGCAAGTGGCAAAGTTCACCATTTCCTCAAGTTCAGCCCTTAAACCCTGAGCCAGTCGTGGGACTGGGAATTGTGCTGTGGGGATCCTTCAGATCCTGGAGACCCTGACTCAGCAGGGACCTGGCTTTCTGTTCAGGCAGGTCACGGTGCCCAGAATTTGACTTTCCCTGAGAAGAGTCTCAAGCTGTGCCGGGGGAGGGTCAGGTTGGACACCAGTCTGGTATTTCATGGCAGAGCTGCACATACAGAGAGCAGGGAATTTCTGCTGCTCTGTTCCTAATTTGGGATCCCTTGGAACAGACTGGGGAACCTCACCTTGTCGGCCCCACACCTGTGGGTTCCCTCACTGTGGGTCTGCCCACAAGTCTCCCTGCAGCCTTGGTGGAGATGCCAAAATGTGGAGGGTGTGGGGAGATCGGAGAATCCCAGATTGTTTGGGTTGGAGGGACCTTAAAGCCCATCCAGTGCCACCCCTGCCATGGGCAGGGACACCTTCCCCTGTCCCAGGTGGGCCTTGGACACTTTCGGGGATGGGGCAGCCACAGCTTCTCTGCCAGCCTGTGCCAGGGCCTGCCCACCCTCCCAGGGAGAATTCCTTGGTGTGCAGCTTCCCAGTGCTTTTGGAAGAAGGAGGAGCTGTTTCTTCCCCCAAGGTCTCACCTTGTCCCCAGTCACAACCTGCTCTCTGAGGTGGCCACTTTGAGACCTCAGTGGTGAATTCCACAGTTGTTCTTCCTTCAGAGATAAAGCTGTTACTGGAGACGTGGATGAGCCACATCCCACTGGTCTGTCCAGCAGCTGTGGGAGAAGAACTGGCCCATTCAGAACCCCCAACACCTGAGCAGTGCCTGGGAGCACCAGTGGCCGTTCTGCCCAGCACAGCCCCGAGGGGCTGGGACGGAACTACCTGCACGATTTCCTGCTTGCACTCCAGACTTTCCCTTGGTCCTCACTGATGTTTTCAAACAGGTTTCTGACCTTAATAAGCGACTGCAAGTGTGGCTGTTGGTGCAGCAGACCGTGAACAAAGCGCGATGTCGGATGCCTTTAGAGTGATTGACGAAAGCTGAGGAGATGGTGGGAAACAGGGTGAGGGAAGGATCTGAAATGGCATTTAGAGGTGGGAGAGGGAAAGAAATCCCTGCTCCTGGCTTCTCTCTGCTCGAGCAGGAGCAGTTCTAGCATCCTCTTGACTAAATGCTAAGAGTGCAGCTTTGCACAGAAAGAGGGGGCTTTATCTTAGCTCAGTCTGTACATGTGGGGGTGGTGAGTGTCTCCAGGGGATGGTCAGGCTGGACCAGCTGATGAACATCTCCAGTCCAGGGCCAAACTGGGCACAGCTTGTGAACATCTCCTGTGGAGGGCTGGGCTGGACTCGTGTGGAGAACATCTCCAGCCAAGGAGATCAGTCCTTGCAATGAGCCACCTTTCCTTGGCTTGGCCACGTCGGGCTCTGCTGGACTGTAAAATCCATTTTCCATGAGCTTATGTTGTTCTCCCCATTCCCCTGCAATGAAGGCTTTTGAAACAGAAAACCAAAATTGGATTCCAGTTTGGCTGTGAAAAGCTGCACCTTGTCATTTATTATAAAATTCCCAGTTTCTTCCCCTGGTAGCATGGGAAGCACTCTTGATTTCCCCTGGTGCACCGCTCTGGTGACAGTGAGAGGATGAGAACTCCTGGTTCTGGTGATACTCGTGGTGTGGAACACGAGAAACGCCTGGAAATTCTCGGAGGAAGAGACATAGCTGGGAATTAATAGCTGTCATTAATTAACTCTTCCTTCAGGGGGGATTTTCAGCTAGTAAGTGATTTCTGAGCCAGGGCAGGAATGGGATGAACAGGGCAGGATACACTTCCCACCACAGCCGGATGAACAATTTTAATAACCCTTTTCCCTCATTTTCTCTCGATGGTTGAAATATTCAAAAATAGACTTTGTCAGGGATTTCAGGTTTGTGGTTTTTCAAGTGTTGTGCAGTTCATGATTTCAAACCTGTGGTTTAAATTGAGCTCCTGGATGCAGTTTACTTCCCTGTTGGACTGGGGACAATTCCAGGGGTGTTTTTGCATACAGATAAGGATTTTAAGGTCACTCCTTTGGGTAGATATTCCTGAAGAGCTGCCCGTGCTTCCTTTTCCTCTCTTGGACGTACGGAGCTCGCAGGCTGGAGAGGTGCAGGGAGCAGTGGGATGAAAGGAAATCCAAGTCCTCCAGGTGGTAAATGGGATTGCAGCTGATCCACAGCCTTGTAACCTGTGTGTAGCTGTGGCTCTGGAGGGGTGAGGGTGGCTGGGGACACACAAACGTTGACACCACGTTGGGTTCTCTCTGGGGTGATTTGCTCCGCTAAAACCTGCCCATGCAGGAATAGTCTGGATTTGGCATTTTGGGCTGGAACAATAAATGAAAATAGTACCTATTTTATATATTATAGTATTTATAGAATGAAATAGAGAATAAGTGGGCCACGGGGCTGTGGTTCCACTGAGGTTGTGGGTGATGCTGGAGTGACTCGAGTCACCATCTCCCCATCCACGGAGCTCCTCCGGAGGCTGGAGCCGCTCCCGGCTCCTCCAGGGGGTGTTACTGGGGATGCATTAATACCTGAGGGTCACGGGGCTGCAACACACCCAGCAGCTTCCCCACGCACTGCATCCCATCCTGCATCCCATCCTACGTGCTCCCTTGGAGGGGAGGAATGGTGAGCCCCGCGTGGCTTCCTCGGCACCGGCGGAGGTGCGAGCGCCGGAGGGGACGGGCAGACGTGCAGCCTGCAAGTGAAGTGGAAATTCTGCCTCCTCCCCCGAGACACGAGCTCTAAATGAGTTATTGTGGTTAATTATTCACAGTTCTTGGCCGGGGAGGGGAGCGGGGGACGTGCCGGCAGAGAGGACGTGTGTGCCAGGAGCGCGGAGGGAAGGATGGAGTCGCTGCTGGAAGGGCCCTGCCGTGGCAGGGGGTGCAACACGATCAGCTTTAAGGGCCCTGCCACCCCAAGCCAGTCTGGGAGTCCAGGATTCTGGCTCTTGCAAGCCCTGTTCCCAGTGGGCAGGAGCACACCTTGGGCTGTGCGTGGAGCCAGCGGGCGTTCCCTGGAGCTGCTCTCTGCTCCATCCCACCCCAGCTCGTTCCAGGGCTGGAGAGCGGGATGTCAGCCAGGCACGGCCCCTCGGAGCGGCGGCTGCTCCGCACCCCCCGGATCCCGTCCCCAGATCCCGTCTGCCTGCTGTGCCTGCAGGTTTTCCCTGGGAAGGGAGAGGTGTGCAGGAGGGTTTGGATCATCTCCAAGCCCTGTGCATCACTGCTCCAGCGAAACAGCCCCTAAAGCTGTTCATCACCCCGGTGCCCCTCGAGGAGCTGGTTTAATAGAGGGAGAGGCTCGTTTGATAGAGATAAATACCTTGGAGAGCCTTTAAAAGTGGTTCCTCATCCGTTTCCCTGGAATGCAGAGCTGCAGTTTGGTAGCAGTGGAATCCTTTGGAGCGATAGGAAACCTCCCCGCTCTCTAAACATGGAAAGGGCTTTTTTTAGTCTCTTAAAGCTCGTTCTATTGAACCTTTTGGCTTTATCTCTTCCCACGGCTGCTGTTCCTAAGCTCTCCCCTATGTAGGTCACACTTCCACATTTTCTGCTTGAGCCACTGTCTTGGAGCGGTTTCGCTTGTAAAATGAAAACAAAACATGTTTGTAGAAGCAAGACTTTGGCTTTGCCGTGGTGGTGGCAGGAATTCCCGCGTGTCTAATGCCACCTTGGTGGGATATGAGGCGGTAGGAATTCCCCTGTGTTTAATCCCACCTTGGCTGGTTACTCTCAGCTTGAGTATTTAGGAGTTCTGGGGCGGGACAGGATTGTTCCCCCACAAGCTCCCTCAGCTGATTTTAAGATAATATTCTTGCATCCCCTGTCAAGAATGGCAGAAATGGGCCCCAAACCCCAGACTCGCACACAGAGGAGCTTCTCAGCTCATGGAGTCTCCAGCAAACCAGCAGCACTGCTTAGGTTTGATCTCCAAGGTGTAAGAGGGCAGAAAGCTCTACAGACTCCCTGGTCCAGGTAGGAGGGCGCTTCCCAACGAGCATCATTGGGAGATTTGGAGTCGTAGAATCCCAGAAGGGTTTGGGTGGGAAGGGCCCTTAAAGCCCATCCAGTGCCACCCCTGCCACGGGCAGGGACACCTCCCACTAGCCCAGGTTGCTCCAGCCTGGCCTTGGACACTCCCAGGGATGGGGCACACTTTGAATTTATGAAGAAACACCATTTTTCAAGTAGATTTAATTTCTGTCCAGTGGTGGCTTTAGCTCCACTGGGGTTGATTTGAATATAAACCAGTCCCTGCATCTTTGTGTCCCTGCAGGTTGGACGGCCTTACCCTGAAGGAATCCTTGCCCAGTGCTTCACGTGAAGTGTCTCAGTGTGTAGTAAAGTCTGATTCAGTTTCAGGAGAGGGTTTTTAATATTAATCACTTCATTAGTGAGGAGAGAACCTCGTGGGCCTGTGGTGTCAGGAGGAATGGCTGGGTTATCGAGGCTCCTGCCAGGCAGCAGCTCCAGGCTGGGAATTTCTCAGTTTCTGGCTTTCCTGGCCTTCTCAAACACAGCTGTGTTGTTCCAGTTTATGTATTTTTATTCCCTGATGTCTCTTAATTTTGCCAGTGAATAACATCCCTCGGAGCTGTGAATTCCTTCTTCTGCTACAAAACCCTCTGAGTCTTTGGGGGGTTGGAAGTGGATGATGTTTCCCATCCATCCCTGCCCCCTGGCAGTGGGAAGCCGTTCCCCCTTGTCCTTGGGACATCCCTTGTCCCAAGTCCCTCTCCAGCTCTCCTGGAGCCCCCTGCATGGGGCAGCCAAGCCCATAAATTAACAGTGTCTGTGTTGACTCGATCCCAAATCCAGAGCTCCCACGTCCTTGCCTTAACCCCCTGTGTTGAACAGGATCTGATGCCGCTCGTGTGCTGGAAGGTTCTGGCATCACGTGTCTTTGCCCCTTCCCTGGGCTGGGGTGGAAGGAGCTGTTACCATCCAGGTCCGGTCACTGCTTTCCAACTAAAATGCTTCCCTGCGTGGGAGTGTGAAAAGCAGCTGTAATTGGATTATGTGAAGTCATGTTCAAATGAGGGTTGAAAGCATCACTCCCAGGCTGGAGGTGCCGAGGCCGGGTGGTTCCAGCAGCTCTGTGTGCAGCTGGACTAGAAAGGCCTCCTGCAGAGCTGGTTTGGGAGGAAGAGCGTTGGGATCCTCCCTCACGGCGACTGGGGGCAGTGGTAGAAATTGCTGTACAGCCCAGATTTTGAGAGTGTGGTTTCAGATCCCTGGCTAAAGGAGTCCCTGAGCTTCGTGGCTGCTCCTTCCCGCCCGGGCTCCTGCTTTGGTGCCTGGTTATCCTGGGCCCTTTGTTTCCCGTTGTTGGGGTTCCACCGGGTGCCCTTTGGGGGGGTCACTGCCAGCGCTGGGTTTGCTGTTGCCTCCCCCTTGTGCTGGTGTTCCAGGAGGTGCCTGGTGCCCCGAGCCCTTCCTCGGGAGCGTGTGGCCCCCGGGGGATGAAGAGGCGTTCCCTGGGAGTTTGTGGAGGAATGGGAGCCTCTCCCGAGCGGCTCCACTCTGGTTTCCCTTCCCACGCCCCCGTGGTCTCACCGTCGTGTCTCTCTCCCTGCCAGGTCAGATGCCGGGGCCGCTGATGCCCGGGCAGCCCCTGCCGGGCCGGATGATGCCCGGCGTGTCAGCCAACATCCACCCGGCCGGAGGGGCCGCCGCGCCCGGAATGGCACCCATGGCCGGGAACCTCATCGGGCCCCGGGGGCCTCTGGCAGCCCCCAATGGCATGTGTAAGTGCAGCCCCAGCAGCACCCCGGGGGTATCCTGCTGCGGCTTCTCCATCGCTGGAAAAGCCATTGTGGTGGAAACCCCTCTATTTCCTGCGGGAATAGCAGGATCTGTGCGCGCTGCCAGCCCTGACGGGTGCCAGGGATCCGCCTGAAGCTTTAAGTGCTCCTCTCCCCTCTGGGCATCCAAACACACTCCACTGTCCTTTATTTTATTTATAGCATCCCTTATTTTATTTATAATGATACTGAGGCTTGGTAGTGATGATCAAAAACCTCTCTTGACTCAGTGGAGAGTCAGGAATTCACCATAAACGCTCAAATATTGAAGATACCAGAACAGAATCCAGTTCAATATTTCCTTACTGAAAACTTGGCACCCTGAAATTGGAACAGGGAAGTCCTGATTAGGAGGAGGCAGAAGATAAACCATTATAAAACCTACACCTCCAAAAATCGGGTTGATTTATGGCAGCCCAAAAGCAGCTGAGTCAGCAGCCCCGGTGTGGGTGTTGCTTGAATGAGTGTGAGGATGTGGCCAAGGACGAGCTGGCACAGGGAGGAGTTACTGAGGAATTCTCTTGGGGACTCCCCCATAACTTGGCCATAATTACTCCCCCCGGGCCCAGCTGCTGCTCTGCTTCAGCACAGGAGGCTGCACCCCAAAAGCACTGGTGTGACTGTCACCAGAGGGGCGGGCATTGGGATCACTCCTAGTGCCTCTCCCAAAAAATCACTGGGGAAAGCCCATCTCATTTGCCTTGAGCTCCAGGAGCTCTGACTCACTGGTGTTCACCAGCCCTGGTGGGAAATACTCCAACTGATGCTATTTTTGCTCTAATTCTTCTCCTCCTCCACCTTTACTTAGTTTTCCTTCCTTTTTCCTGAGCCTCTACCGCTGGGAATATCTCGTGTCAGGTTATATTCCTGTTTGCTCTCTTCCCTTATCTTAATTTCTCCTTTTTTTCTCCCCAACTAAACAAGTCAGTCATGTTCCATTAGTGTCTCCTCTCTGGGCACAAAGCTGCCCTTTCCCTGTCCCTGCTTTCTTCCCTCCTCTTGCTGCATCTCTGCATTCCTCTGCTCTTTACCCTACACCCACCCTTCAGAGGGGAGTGCAGGCTCTGTTGATGGAAAATCTCCTGTTCCATCTATTTTAACCAGGAAAGAGCCGTAGTTTGGGCTCCGGGGCAGAGCCTGGAGGGGAGAGGTGCCAACTCCAGCTCTGGAGGTTGCTTGGCGTGAACCTTGCCAGCTGCTGAGCTGCGTCCCTGGCATCTCGTCTGTGAAAAGACGGGAATTTTTCCCTCTCTCCCGGCTTCCCCGTGCTGGAAGAGCGGAGGTGGCGTGCCCGGGGCAGTGCTGGCCGCGGGAATTGCCGTGGGGCAGACACCTGCCGTGGCTGTGGGTGGGTGCCAGCCGGGTGCTGCTCACACTCTCTCCGTTCTGTTGCAGATCCGGCCCCGGCGCAGCCGCCGCCGCCCGCGGAAGGAGTGACCCCCCCGCCGGCCGGAGCGCCCCCGGCCTCAGCCGCCCCCTAGGCAGCCGAGGAGGAGGGAAGGGACTTCCACAGCAACATAGTGGTGACCAAAAAGGAATTCCTCAGTTCCCCTCTGTCCCCCGGGGGGTTTCACCTCCTGCCCCTGTCGTGTGGGTGTGTTACACACGCACTTACACGGCGTTGTTCCTCCCCCGTCCCCGGCGCTCGCAGCCTGGCAGGGCTTGGCAATCCCTTGGGAAAGCTGGAGATCAGGGATGCCAGGAGTGCCTCCATGTTGCTGGTGGGAAGTCCCTTTCCCTTTGGCCTGCTTGCCTTGCAGAGCTCCACGCTGGTTTCCTTCCTCTTGGTGCTTTGAGCTTTGGCTTCTCCCGGGAAGGGTGAATTAATCCAGGGTTTAGGGTGGGGGCAGGAGCTGAGCTTTAGGACGTGGCACAAGCCCACTGTGGGGTGGTTTAACGTTTTGGGGTCCGTGGGCAGAGCAAAGCACCGAGCTGAGACGCCAAACCAGTGCTTGGAGCGGAGCAGGAGGAGCAGGGGCACGGAGGTGCAGGGGTGGCAGCCGCGCTCCCTCGGGAGGGCTGCCCCGTAACTTATTGCAGGAAATATTGATCCATGTGAACGAAGCCAGGAGTGAATCAATTGGAATAAAACCACTCAATGGTAGGAGTTTTCTTGCTCCGGTTTTTACCTTTCCTTTGCCTTTGGAGGTGGTAGTTGGACCTTCCCTCTGAGTAGTTCGGTGCCGTAGCCAACTGAGGAATAAACCCCCGTTTTTAGTCCCTCTTTTTGGAGCATATACTTTGTACTTTTTAAAATGAAGAAAACAGAAAAAAAAAAAAGTAGATAGCGAAGAAGTGCTAGAGTTTGGGATTGGGTTGGGATGGCTGGGATGGGAATGCCAGAACTACCTCCTGTGGACAGCTGGGTCACCTCCCAGGGGGCTGGGAAGAGAACAGCCTCACTAGGCAGATCTGGGAGCGCTCGCTGAGGCCTCCAGGCTGCCGAAACTTGGGGGAAAAACTCCTGCAAAAAATCCTTTTCTGCCCCTGGTTCAGGTTCTCCGCCCTCATCCTGCCCCGGGAGGGTTTGGGGTTCCCTGCCGAGGGCCTGAGGCTGTTCCCTGATTGGAAGGGCCCGTGGGGTGTGAGGATGGACTGGAGAGAGGCTCCCAAACATTCCGGAGCCTCCAGAACCCCTTCCACCATCCGGAAGGTGAGGATTGGCCGGGTCCTTCCTGCCCACTCCATGGTGCCTCCCCTCCCATTCCAAGGCTTCCTTCCCCCCCCAGGGGCTGTGGGGTGAGCGTGGGGTTTCTGGGGCAGCCCGTAGTCCAGTTTAGAGTAACCTCAGGTTGTTTTTAGCGTGATCAATACCAGGGATCCAGGGGAAGACTATTTTTTACTGTCCTAGTGCTGATCCTGCCGAGGACCTGGGTCCTGGACACTGTTTTGTTCCTGTATAAATAATCCTTGTGCCGGTTTTTTCACCTGATCTCTGTATAGGGCCCGTTTGATTCCTGCAGCAGCCACCCAATTTTGTGAAATAAAAGCAAAAAAAAGCGGTTTTTGTACAAAGCTTGTGGAGTTTGTGGAGTCTGCTTTGCCTTTGTGTGCAGGATGAGCTGGAAATTGGTGTGATCTGGGGCTATTTCGGGGCTGAGTCTGAGCTACAATGGAGCAGCCACAAAGCCTGAGTTTGGAGGAGACACCGAAGCGGGGAAGGCTCTTCACACCCTCAGACTGTGCTGCCTTGGAAGGAGCTGTTGGAGGTTTTCAAAGCCCAACGAGTGCAGATGAGGTGGAGCAGCAGCCCAGGCCCGGCAGGATCGGTGCTGTTTGATTCCAGCTCGTGCTCCCAGTTGGATCACACTTGAAAGGAGCTCTGAAGTGGCAGGTTGGAATGGAATGGGAGAGGGTTGGGCTCACTGACCTGGGGGGCTCCCCCTGCTCCTCCATCCATTCTAATTGTTCAATCCTGATGCTCTTCCCTCCCCTCCTGCCGGGCTCTGGAGGCTGCCAGGGTGGTTTTCCTTTTTCATTAAACTGAGACCAGAATCCAGTCTGGATTATATTCCAGCCATTCCTGCTGCTTCACCCAGCGAGAGCCTTTTCCTTGGGAGAAGCAGCACCACTTCCCAGGATCCCGTAATGCCCACAGTGCCCAATTCCCTGAGAAGGAAAACCCCTGGGTGCAGGACACCCCATGAAAGCCACATCTCCAACTGGGAATTCCTCCTTGGATGACCTGGGGAGTCCCCAGGGCTGGGATCTCCTTTTGAACATCCCTCAGTGGGCTCCTTGGTGCTGCTCCCACATGGGGCAGGGAGGAGAGGGAAGGAGCTCCAAACTGGCTGTGTCCACTCCAGAACGGCAGTGGGGTCATTCGAATCCAAGGTGTCATTGGGAAAAAGGGAATTACCTGCTCGAGGTGAGCCCTTCTGCCTGCTCCAGAGAATCCCCCGGCCCTGCCACTAACACACACGTCACGGAGGGGTTTGCCTCTTCCTCCCAGTAATCGGGTACTGCTGGACATGGTCCGTGGGTTTCTTTTCCTCGGCACTGTGGGGGCAGCGGGGCAGGAACGGGAACAGGCGCTGGCACCACCTGTTCCCACATCCCAGTAACTCCCTAAACCTCCCGTGTCCTGCCTGGCAGTACCAAATGCACCCTGGGGAGCCTAAAAAGCTGCTTTTTTGTGTTTTCTGACTGACAGGAGTGGGGTGTCCAAGTGTGTGCGGGCACATTGTCCCCTGACGCTGTCACTTCATCCCTGTGCCTTTCTCGTGAGAAACTTCCAAAGGATTTGGAAGGTTGGAAGCTCCTTTTCTCTCTCCCAGGTTTTATAGGAAGGAGTGCAAGGCTGACCCCGGCACCCATCCCCTGGATAATCCCCCCAAATCCCATAGGAAGAGACGTGCCCCAGACAAGAGTGGACAGGGCGGCTCTGGGTGACCTGCCAAGGGCTGGGCTGTGCCGGGGCCATCCCTTCCCATCCCTTCCCATCCTTTCCTGACTCTCCAGGAACAGTCACTCTTTGTCTGTGCTGGCTCCTGCCCGGCCTCGTGTGCTGCCTGTCTGGGAATTTCCCCTTTCACTGGCACCCCGGGATGCTGCAGGGTCACGGCACAGGGACCCCTTCCAGCAGCCCTGGGAGCCCTCGGGGTGTCGCCTGGAGGCTGCAAAGGGAAACCGAGGGGAGTGGGTTGGGATTATTTCTCCCCCTAAATGCCTCATTTTCTGTCCTTCCAACAACAACCTGGTGTCCATCAAAGCCAGCCGCCTGCCAGGTGTGCTCCCAGGGTGGAGCTGGTGGTGCCCATGGGCCAGGACTGAGGTTGCCCACCTGGCTCCGAGTCGCTGATCTGGCCAACAAGGACCTGACAGTGACTAAACACCCCTGGCCTGTCGTGGGAGGGGTGAGATGTGTGTTCACTGCTCGGGGCACGCCGGGGCTCAGCTCCTCCGCCCTTCCTGAGCCTTTTTCCTTCATTTCAGTGGGATGATGTGCTGCCTTTACTCCTTGTCCTGACTGTGAAACAGCTGCTTTGATTCACCCGGATTTCCAGCAGTAATGAAAGCAAAACCCTGAAGATAAAAAGGTTTTCTGAAGGGCCTTTAGTGCCCTCTTGGCAAAATCACAAGTACTAAACTGATTCTCCAGCCAGGAAAGAGGAAGGTGTGGGAACGGTGCTGGTACTTGAGGTGACTTCCCCCAGTCTGTGACAGTTTTATCTGTCACCCCTGTACAGAATGGGCACGTTCACAGACACAGGTGTGCGATGCACCTGGCAGGTGCCATGATGTGTCCTTGGATGTAGCGCTCCGTCCTTGGGACGCAGTGCTCTGTCCTTGGGATGCAGTTGTTGGTCCTGGGGACACAGTGCTCCATCCTTGGGACATGGTTCTCCTATCCTGGGCATGCAGTGCTCCATGCTCGGCATGCAGCTGCCCTCCATCTCTTCTCCCCAAAGCCTCCCGGTGCTGCTTTCCTCAGGACTTGCCTTGCTCTTTGCAGCTCAGAGCTGTGACGGGTGATTATTAAACCTCTCCCACCTTTCCCCGCTGCAGCCACAGGGCTCCGTGGCTCCGGAATGGCTCTGTCTGGGAGAGCAGGAGCCGGGGCTCTGCCCCTCTGGCACGGCCGGCACAGCCAGGGACCCCCGGACACCGGGGCTCTGCCCCCTCGCCGAGCCAGCCCTGCCTCTGCGGGGTGAATGCAGCCCTCCCTCCCCGTGCGGGTCAGGGGTTCGGGGAAGATCCCGGCAGCAGCACCGCGGGCACACGGAGGTTGTGCGTCTTTGTGCCCCCAGCGTCCCTGCCCACGCTGCTCGTGCTGTGACAGACTCGGCTCCTGTTGCGGGGGCTCGGGGTTAGGGCAGTTTCCGGCTCATCCAGGTGGGAGCACCTTGGTGTGACTGCCCGTGAGGGGGGGTCGTTCCCCCGGGAAGGGCTGGGATGTTCTGGGGCCGAGCAGGGGGAGGCTGAAGGTCGATGCGGCTGCAGCGGCGGCTCCTCCAGCGCTCGGTGTCACATCGGGGCTCGTCACCTCCGAGCTGGCCCTGGCGGTGCCAGCCCCGATCAAGGGCAAAGCCGTCCCTATGATCCCGCCTGGCTGAGCTGGGCTCGGCCCTGGGCTCAGGCTCAGCGCCCAGGGGCTGTGCGAGGGGAGGAAACGCCGCCCTCGGACTTGGCTCTTCGGGTCGATTCTCCGTTTTCTTTGCACTTTTCCATTGTTAATTACAAAAGGAAATAGGAAAAGGGTGGTTTGAGCCTCTCCGGTACCTGGATGAGGAGGGAGGCAAAGGCAGCCGAGGGAGAGGCGGCGGGAGGGACAGAAGGTGGTGGGGAAGTGCCGGCCCGGCCCGTCCTGCCCTGCCGTCAACCCCCGTTATCCCGGGATCTGGATGCCGGGGGTGGGATGAGGGCGTGGGATGAAGCAATTCCCAGCACTCAGCTGATGGGAAGGAGCCGGGAAGGTGGGGATGAGAGCCCGCCTGTGCCTCCCGCCAGCCTCTGTCTGTCTGTCCATCCGCGTGGGATCCCTGGCCACAATCCAGCCTGGCACCTGCTCCCTCTGGTGCCCCTGGGGGCAGGACGGGAGGAGGAAGGGGCTGCTGTGGGGCTGTTCCACGACCTCCAGGATGCTCCGGGACCTGCCAGCTGGGATGAGCTGGAATGAGTCGGGATGAGCTGGGATGTGGGACTGAGCTGAGGGCTTCCCATGGCGTGGGCAGCCTAAGCTGGGTGCTGGCAGGAGCATGAAGCAGGAATGGGGAAGCAAAGCCCCTCCCGTGGGTTTTTGGAGACCCCAAGATAGGGCAGGATCCATGAGAAAGCTCCACTTCCAGCACTGAAGTGAGCAGGGAAGGGATTTGGGATGAGATCCCTTCCCAGCTCACAGGATGGACAGACAGAGCTCACTCTGATTTGCTCTGGAAATGCCCAAAATGGTGGCTGCAATTCCCGGTCTTTTAATTCACCTTTAACATTTTGAGTAACTCTCCCAGGAAAACACGGACTCGGCAGTGGCAGCAGGCGGATCTTCCCGAGAGGAGGGAGTTGGTGCTGGGTTTCTCCTTTGAGAGCAAAGAGCCGCTGCTGTCTGTCTGTCTGTCTGTCTGTCCCTGCTGCCCCTCATCCCGCCCTCTGCTGCTGACAAAGCCAAACCCAAGGCAGGTTTGTGGGATGTGGCTCTGACCCCGCGCTGGGCTCAGCCGGTCCGGGATGGGCCGGCACTTCAGTGGGGTGGCTGCGGAATCCCTCCCTGCCTGGGTGTCCCTGCCCAGGGCACGGCCCCCACCACCTCCCTGCCAGCTCTTCCCACCCAGGCGGGTGAGACCCTCGGGCCCCCCTTGCCCACCCGGGCTGATGTCTGGGGTGGGGCACAGCCCCCAGTGGGATGGGGGGTGCCAGCATCCCCTTTTGCCACGTGGATCCCGTGGGATCCAGCACAAGATCCCTCCTCACGCGGCTCAGCGCTCTGGGGTGACACTGGCTGGAGCCCTCGTGGGGTCGATACCCCCCTGTCGAGGGGACACTGGGGGCCGTGGGTGGGGATCCCCTGGGATGGGATGGCCCTGGATGAGGCAGCCCAGGGCTGCGGTGGGACATGAGCCCCACGGAGAGGAGGAGCTGCTGCTCCAGGACGCAGGCACGGGGCATCCTTGGCGGAGCCTCCGCCCATGGCCGTGTCCAAGAGGCGATCCTGGGCCGCTCCAGGCTTGGTCCCAGGGGTTCCTGCCAGCTTCCTCAGCTTCCTGCCCCTAGGAGTTACTGCAGGTGCTGGAAGTTCCCACGGACTGCTGCCTGCCTGGGCTCCATCCCACCACCATCTCCATCCCACCCCAGATCCCACCGCCTTCCATCCCATCCCCATCCTGGATCCCGCCCACCTTTCCTCGGCCTCTTGCTGCCATGNAGCTCCCGCTGCTCCCCAGGGCCCCCAGGCCTGCCCGAAGCATCCCTCCCGGGGGTGGGACTGGAGATGTGGGGTGTGGGATGTCTGTGCGGGATGCCCAGTGCGGGATGCAGGATGCAGGATGTGGGATGTAGGGTGCGGGATGTGGGATGCAGGATTCGGGATGTGGGATGCAGGATGCNTGGGATGGCCCTGGATGAGGCAGCCCAGGGCTGCGGTGGGACATGAGCCCCACGGAGAGGAGGAGCTGCTGCTCCAGGACGCAGGCACGGGGCATCCTTGGCGGAGTCCTCGCCCATGGCCGTGTCCAAGAGGCGATCCTGGGCCGCTCCAGGCTTGGTCCCAGGGGTTCCTGCCAGCTTCCTCAGCTTCCTGCCCCTAGGAGTTACTGCAGGTGCTGGAAGTTCCCACGGACTGCTGCCTGCCTGGGCTCCATCCCACCACCATCTCCATCCCACCCCAGATCCCACCGCCTTCCATCCCATCCCCATCCTGGATCCCGCCCACCTTTCCTCGGCCTCTTGCTGCCATGGTGGGGACCTGGTCCAGGGCCCCCCCAGCTCGCTGGACCCCAGCGCCCCTTCCCAACCCTCTTCCCAGCTGTCACAGCCGTGTCCCCCCATCCACCCTGGCGGCCCCTCGGCCGGTCCCCTTGGAAACGCATCCAGGGGCGGAAGCCTGGGGAATACTAAACAGGTGCAGCCCCTTCAATCCCCCTGGATGTGGGATGCAGGATGCAGGTTGAGGGATGTGGGATGCAGAGTGTGAGACGTAGGATGTAGGATGCAGGATGCCCAATGCAGGACGTGGAATACTCTGATGTTGGATGTCCAGATGTCCAGCACGGAATGTGGGATGTCCAGTGCAGGATTTGGGATGCTCAGAGCAAGATGCAGGATGTGGAATGCCCTGTGTGATGCAGGATGGGGGATCAGCCCTGACTAGCACATTCCTGAGCTGCAGGTGGAGGTGTCCAAGGACACATGGTGACCTTGGGAAGCCTCAGCTCAGCTGTGTGGCCGTGGGGGCCGAGGTATGCACGGGGGCTGAGCTATCCATGGAGTTCTGGTGCAGGAACAGCCAAGGAGACGCTGCTCTGCCGCACACGGGTCCCGGCTGAGCCCCCCGGAGTTGCCCCGGGCGCTGCCCCGGAGCAGCCACCCCCTCCCCGCGGGGGTGGGATTGGGGGCGCTGGGACGGGGGTCCCGGGCTGGCCGTGGCCGTTGCCAGGCCAGGTACGTCCATGGGATTCTCCTCTCCCGGCTCTTTCCTGACTCCATCCAGCCCCTGCCTCTGGTGCTGGGCCAAGGGCTGGAGGAGCCCCTGCCTGTACCCCCTGCCTGTACTCCCTGCCCGGAGTCACGGCTGACAGAAGCCCTGGGGACACCTGGGCAATGGACCACCCTGGCACTGGGAAGTGGCACCGTGGCCGTGAGGTGCCCACACAGGGGTCAAGGAGGGTCTGACCCGACACTGGGGTCTCTGCCGGGGGGGGCTCCGAGTGGTCGCAGCCCCCGCTCTGGCCCAGAGCCCCGCGGTGCCCTCGGAGCAGTGGCTTCGCCCCCAAGGCTGTGTAGAGTGGGGGGCTCGGGGGTGCCGTGTGGGGGTCCCCCCGCACCGGTTGAGGGTGCTGGGAGGGGATGCCGGGGCTGGTACAGGGCTGTGTCCCTGCCCCGTGCGGGAGCAGTCTGGGGGGTAAGAGCGGGATGCGGGTGCTGGGGGATTCCCTGGTGCCGGACCCTGCCGGGCTGTGTTCCCTGGTGCCCCCCCGGGGATGCCGGTGCCAAGATGTGCCCCCCGGTGCCTCCTCCGGGGATGTCAATGCTGGGGCCGCAGAGGGGTCCCGGGGCGGGGATGCCGCCCAATGCGGCAGCAGTTTGGGGCTGGGTGGGGGTCAGCGGGGGATGCCGACGCCGGGCGTTGTCGGGGTGTGCCCCCCGTGCCCCCCCCGAGGAT
>VWZF01004168.1:49427-107035 GCA_013396755.1 Sclerurus mexicanus | reverse complement strand
CAGCCAGAGCTCAGCCCTAGTGCCAGAGGGGCCGCTCTCCCCGTGGATGTGGGACAAACTCGGGGCACAGCTCAGCCCGGGGGAGGGGAAGGTGCTCCTGTGGGGGCACCTCGGGAAGAGGCATCCCCGGCTTTGCCAGTGGGACCAGCTGTACGCTGAGGAGCTGCAATAAATCCAATCCCCCTGGCCTCCTGCCAAGCTGGGAGTGGCTAATTGTCCANTGCCTCCAGAACAACCTGACGTGAGGCCGAGGAGGAGGAGGAGGAGAGGGAGGGAGGGGAGTGGGAGCCAGGCTCCCACCCTGCACCCCCAGCCGTGTCCTCCCGCCGCTGTCTCTTTTCCCGTGGCATGCTTTGGTGTGTTTTGTACAGAGGAAAACAAAAATCCCGGTACTAATTCGGCCGTCTCGTGGGGGTGTTTGGTCCGTGCTCTGTGTTTCTCGCTTGGGTTCGTTCCGCGCTGTGATTTCTAAACCTTTGCCGTCCCCGCAACTGACTTTTTTTGTACTTTTGCCCCACTTTTTTTGAAATACAGGTAAAAACAACAAAAAAAGGGAAAAAAAAAAAAGGAAAATCTTGAAATAAATAAACCGTTTTTTTTTTTAAAGTTAAGCCTCTTGCTGGTGCCTGCGATCTCCCGACATGGACACGGCGGGATTCGGTCCCTGCTTCCATGGGGTCCCCTCTGAGCATCACCCAGGGGGTGGTGGGTGTCTGGTGCCCCCTCCTCACCCTCTCCAGGAACCTTCCCAGTTTTGCCAGGCCACGGGTGCGACACATCCTGCTGCCATCCCCAACACGCCTGGGAGCAGATGGGACACCCCGGGATGCTTGGTGAAGGTGCCTGGGTGCTGCAGGGTCTGCTCCACCCCTGTCCCCACCATGGGTCCCCCAGACAATGTGGTGTGATGGCTCCTGGCCGCTCCTGCCCCAACAGCTGCCCAGGATGTCAGTGGGATTTTGGGTGAAGCCCCCCAGGGTTGTCACCCCCGGCTCCCAGTTTCCATCCGCTCGGAGAAGAATGGGCATCACTGCCCTGGTGGCTTTGGCAAGGTGGGGCTGGTCCCATCACCACACTCTGGGAGTGGGCACGGAGCGGGGATCTCTGCCCAGGGAACCCCACCACTCCCACCGCCCTCCCCTGCGGCCACGGCTCCGTCTTGCTTCCCGCAGGAGCCCAGTTCTGCTGGACATGGATTCATCCACAAGCCAGCGCTCTCGGCTCCTCGGGAGAGAGGACACGAAGCCATTAATCACCTCCCAATATTAAGTGTGCAGCACGTCAGGGATGCAGGCGGTGCTCTCCCAGCACTCTCCCGGGGCAGGTGTGAGCCAAAGGTGCAGCTCCACATGGATTGGATGTTCCCAATGTGTCCTGTGAGCTGCTAAATAATTAATTCTCAGTTCACTCGAGGAGATTAAAAAATGAGGAGTAGTGGTGGGAGCCGGCAGACAATCCCAGGAGTCACGGGAAGTGGAGGGAGCAGCCTACTGGCACCATCAGGATTTGGTCTCTGGCACTCCCCTGCCAGCACGGAGCTGTAGGACAGGTAAAGGCACGGACAGAGCACTGGGGCACAGCAGTAAAAGAGGGTGGGGCAGGAGCAGAGCGATGTGTTGGTGGAGCAGGAGTCTGGCTGAGCAGAGGGGAGATGCTGATGTCCAAGGAAAGGCCATGGAAAGGTGGGGTGTCCTGGCGTGCACCAAGGCTGGGCACAAGCTTCCAGTGGGACTGGGAGGGAGGGAAGGGGAGCTGGAGCGGGGTGAGCATTGCTGTGACAGGAGAGAGAGGATCTGTGCTTGTGTACCAGGAGCACAGGGAGAAGAAATGTTATAGACATGGAAGGATGGGGATGTTGGAGGGGACCAGGAGTCTGGGAATGACATGGGGTTGTGGGTGAGGAATATCTGTGGGGATGCAGGGAAGAGAAGGGAGAGGGAGGACACCCCTCATCTCCAGCTGCCCTTGGAGGGGGTTGGCAGGGTGGGATGCAGAGAGAGGCAGGGTGGGATTGGGCAGCCAGAGAACAAGTCCAACACGTGGCTGAAGAGTGGGATCTGGAAACAGTCCATTCCTTGCTGGGATTCTTCCTCACAGTGCCTGTGGGTCCAGCTGAACACTGCCTGGGGAGAGATCCATCATGATGGGATGGTGAGGGTGACACGGCACAGCCTCTCCATCATAGATGGTGTCACCTGGGAGGTGAGGGTGACACGGCACAGCCTCTCCATCCCAGCACAGCCCCTCCTTTCCAGACCTTTCCTGGCTGCACACAGAGGTCCCAGCCTTGGAGTGGTGCCCACGTTCCCTCGCCACCCGTGTTGGTCCCTTCTGAGGAGCCCACGTGCAGCCAAGGTGGGCAGCGGTGGGACCAGCCCCGCTGCAGTGCTGGGTGGTGATTCCCTGGTGCAGCCCCTCACTTTGGGATGACCAGTGAAGGAGTCCCGGGGACCAGAGCCATCCTTGGCTGTAGCCGCTCACCCCCACGGGCTGTAGGGACTTACTGGGATTCGGTCCAAAACTGGGTCACAAAGATTTAAGCAAGTCTGGGGATGCTCCTGCTCACACCCCGGAGTGAGGAGCCCTGGGGGGATTCGTCCCCCTGCCCCCCATCCCGGCTGTCACCGTGACCCCCACAATTCCCCCCCACCGTTCCCACTCCGTCGCTCCTGACTCACCTCCCCAGGGTGCTCCCGTTTCCTCCAGGGAAGCACAAGCTCCGTTCCCACCTTGCTCCAGGTGGGAGCCCCATGTGGCTCTGGGGTCCGTGTCCCTCGCCGTGCCTCGGTGTCCCCCGGCGGTGACAGCCCGCTCCCACCCCGGCTTTCCCAGCCTGAGCCAGGAGCGTGGTTCGGAGGTGGGTTTCCCCCGGGACCAGGCTGTCGGCAGGGACAGCGGGGGCACAGTGAGGAGCGGGCACCGCGTGCTGTGCCGCGCACCCGCGCGGAGTCCACCGGCCCTGGGGAGGAATTTGCCTCCCAGCCAGCAAAGCAACACATGGGCTTTGGCCACAGCTTTAATCACAGGCCTAATCACCCCGGCCCAGCACAGCCATTAAATTTCAATGCTTGGTTGGTTTGCTGGGGGGGCCCAAAGAGGCTGGCACGGGACACGGGCAGGGAATTGGCATCGGCCCTCCTTGCTTCATCATCCTCCTTTCTCTCACAGACACATAGCAGGGTTAGAGCCACGACCCCAGACAAGGAGCCTTTCTTCCCTTGATGAGCTCCGGCTGCCCGGAACAAAATAGCCGGAGTGGGGATTCATTGGCTGAGTCCCGATTCACTGAGTCCCGATTCACTGAACGAGTCCCGATTCACTGAACGAGTCCCGATTCACTGACTGAGTCCCAATTCGCCAACCAAGTCCTGATTCTCCAGCTGAGCCCTAATTCCCCAGCTGAGAACCAGGATTCACCACCCGAGAGCCCCAACTGAGTGTCTCAGAGTTGAGATTCAGTGACCCGCAGTCCCAGTTCACCAGCCGGGTCCTGACTCAGTGACCGAGAGTCCCAGCGGAGCAGCCATGCCCAGGCCAGGAGTGGGAAGGACGGGAGGAGGGCTGGCAGCAGCAGCTCCACGGTCCCTGTCAGCCTCTGCCCTGGCTGCAGGACGCCGCTCCTGTGGGATCCTGGGTTTTCCCATCCCTCCCTGAGCTGCCTGGAGCTGGCGATGCCGTGTCTGTCCCTTGTGCCCTTTGAGACACCCCTGACACCGTTTTCTTTGGTTCCACACCGTTTCCCTTTGAGGAATATTTGGAAGATAGGGCTGGCTGTCTCCTTCCCCTTGGCTGATGCTCCTGTCCACTGTCCCACCCCACGGCACAGCCCTGCTCCCTCCACCTGCAGCTGCCCCAGCTCCAGCCCCCAGTTCCCAGGGAAAGGGGGCTCAGGCTGGAGAGACCGTTCCCAAACCCTTTTGGGCCATCCCTGGGAGCTGCTCTGCCGACCCCCAGCACAGAAGCATCACATGGGGAGCTCTGGGATGTTCCCAGTGACCCAAAGGCAGGTTTGGGGTCACTGTGGGAGCATCTCCGGTGACATCCAGGTGCTCCCACCATCACTGAGATGCCTCCTGGCTTGTGGGAGCCTGTAACTGGTATTTGTGTAGTGAGAAAGCACCAGGATCTCAGTATTCAGTGATGGGAAACACCAGTTCCTCCATTACTCTCAGCCTGGCTGGCACAGGGAGTGATTCCAGTATTAAACCGAGTCCGTGATGGATTTAAAGGCAGGAGAAAAGCAAAATCCTCTTAACTTCATAAACTGTAAAATGCCCAGTGTGGGAACGACGAGCTGGGCATGCGCTGGGATGTCCTTCACCACGGCTGCACAGGGAGTGGGTAACTGGTTCCACTGGGGCAGGCAGAGAGCAGGGCACTGGCAGGGATGGCAACCAGTCACCAGAGACTGGTTTGGACCGTAAAGGCAGGAGGAAAATTGGCTGGGACCGCGCGTGGAGCGACCAAGTGCACGCCCCTCGCAGAGGGATGTGGAAGAAAAGGGAAAAACAAAGACAAGGGCTGCTGAGACACTTGGAGAAGTGGGAAGTGGGGTCTCCTGGGAGGCACGTTTGAAAGTGAAAGGAGTTAAGGAAACTGGCAGGGCTTCGAAGGAACGCTGCAAACCACACACAGGCCCATCCCGAGGGGAATACAGCGGGAAGCGGCTTGGCTGCGGCGTGAGAGCCTCGCTGACCTCGGGCTCGGCAAGAAAGGGGGATGGAAAGTGGGAACTGGGTCAGATTACTAAGGACAGTTACAAGGGGAGCACAGGCATGTGGGGAGACATCAGAAAGGCCAGATTGAGATGGAAATAGGCAGGAATCGTTAAGAGGAAGAAGAAAAGGCTCCATCAGCAGGAGGACAATGAGAAAGGAGCATTGGTCCGGACCCAGGGAAGGGGGAAGGCGGCTGGCAAAGGAGGCTGGGAATTCAAGGAGTTCCCCAGTTTGTTTTAAAACCAGTCTTTTTTAAAAGAAACAGTCTTTAAAGATGCCAACTGCAAGCAGATGCCCACCACAATAAACAAGGTGCTGGGGGAGCACCACTGCAGCGATGGCACTATCGGGCAGGGCACTCAGAGCTCTCTGAGCTCCACCCGGTGGGACTTAGAAAACCAGCTACAGCCACCTGAGCCCTGTTAGGCAGAAACCAGTTAAAGCCACCTCAGATGTGTTTGGTGGCATGAGGGATGGATAAGGGTTTACAAGAGTGGGTCCACTTTGGGACATGTCATGTCAGGAGGGATGGAACCCATGGGAGAAAGTTCAGGGGACCAAGGAGAAAGATGAGAGACCCAGAAAAGTGGGAAGCGTGGAGAACTTGGGACCAAGGGAGACGTGGGAACAGTCTGAAAGACTCCGCAAGTCCCTGACAGGAGGGGTGAGCTGGGGGGCGGGTTTGACCTGAAGCTGTGCCAGGGGAAGGTCAGGTTGGATATCGGGGAAAATTTCCTCATCAGAATGGTTATCCAGCAGTGGCACAGGCTGGGGTGGAGACTCCATCCCTGGAGGGATTTAAAAGCCTGGTGGATGTGGGATGCCCCATCCCTGGGAGTGTCCAAGGACAGGCTGGAGCACCCTGAGCTGGTGGGAGGTGTCCCTGCCCATGGCAGGGGTGGCACTGGATGATCTTGAGGATCCCTTACCACTCAACCCACTCCAGGACCCTGATTCAATCTTTGTACACAATGTTCACTTATCAAAGGAACCCAGAGCCACCGTGCAGGAGCTCCCGGGAGTCTCGGCCGCCTTTTCCTGGGAGCTTCAAAAACACGGCGTGAAAATGTGGCTCCTGTTCAGAGCTGAGAATTTCACATGGAGGGAAGAGACGGCAGACGGGACAATCTGGTGGGTGGAGGACACGGAGCAGCAGTGAGACAACACTGTGGCTGCCACGGCAGGCTGGGGGAGCACCAGGCCAGCCAGGCTCGGTGGGGTTTCCTGCAGACACTGGGAAAGAGGAGATTCCAGGAAGGATTTGGGAGAAAATGTGGGCATTCTTTTGTAGGCTCAGTGTGTGTGGTGATCCAGGCTTGGAAGAGGGATGTGGGGTGGGGAAAGGATCTCTGCAGTTGTCCGCGTTGTCCTCAGGGGTTTTGTACGTGAGATCAGTGGGAATTGGAGAGGGCACGAAAAGAGGAGCTGTGGGAGAGCCCTGTGAGCAGGAGCTGGAAGTGCTGCAGAAGGAATGGTCAGAGGGGCCAGAGGAACAGCAGGATAGGGAAAAACGAGGAGAAGGAGGAGAGGCCAAGGAGGGTGAGTGTGAGGGAGGAGGAGATGCTGGCACAGAGGGTCTGGCAGAGCCCCTGGCTTGAGGGAGGCAAACACCTGCATCTGGGAGATGGACAGCACTTCCCTGCCTGCTCCGATCCCACTGAGCTCCCAGACATCTTCAGGACCTTGGTGGTTCCCCGCTGAGCTGACTTTGCTGCCAGATTCCTGCTGGTTTCAGCACATTTCCCAGGGATTCTTCAGGCTCTGCTGGAAAGGGAGAGCCAGTGGCATTTTGCTTCAGAATGGTAAAGTGAATTTCCAAGGTGAGCTGAGAATTGAGTCAGAAGTGGTTTGTTTCCCGCCCTGCTTTCCAAACAAATGATTCCCCACAGCCACGAGCAACCAGCAAAGAGCCGTGGATAAACGAGGGAAGGAGACAGGGGTGTGGAGTGGGAATAACGAGGTGCTGCAAAGAAATGCCAGGAGGAGACGTTGTGGAGGGTTCTCGGAGCAGGCTGGACAAACAGCTGCCAGCAAAGGCTGAAGCTGAGTGGATTTTTCTGAACGACCTCTCTGGGCCCCTCCGGCCTCACGCTCAGTGATCCTGCTTTTCTTCCACGAGGAATGTCAGCCCCGCTCTTCCGTCCCCCTGCAGACTCTGCAGAGCAGGTTCGGCAGCTCTGTCCTCGCTCTGGGGGCTCACGGTCGTCATTCTTAAGCATTTTCTCCTCCATTTTTCATACTTGCTCCGCACACCGGGGATATATTTGTTTATGTGAATGCAAACAGGCAAAAATATTTGAAATGGGAAAAAAACCCCATCGCTGCCCTTCCTGTCAGTTTTCTCTGCTTATCTTGTATTTTTCTGTCCCAGTCTCCCATGAAATCTTCCGGGACAAGGAACACCTTGAGGTGAGGATAACCCCAGACTGGAGATCTGGCTTCAGGCAGCCCGTGGAAGGAGAAGGTGAAGGCGGGAGATGCGCTGATGGCGCTCCGTGTGTTTGTTGGAGCCTTTCAGAGGTAGCTCAGCCATTTGACCACATCCTCAGGATCTAAACCCATATATATTTTCCCCATCCCCTCCCTGGTGCTTTATCCCTGCAGCCCGACCCAGACTATTCCACGATGAGCAGCCTCAGGGGATCACAGAGCAGAGCGTTTGTAAATACCTGGGGCTGTGGATTCTTCCGTAGCGCTTTTCCCAACCCTGCCAGGCTAAAGGAGACAGGAACATCCAAGAGAGACCAGATTTCCCCGAGCTTTCCTGAGAAAAGAGGGTGCTCAGGGCAGAGGGGTGAGGCTGGATCAGGGCTCCCTGTCCCCATTCCTGTCACAGGGATGGACCCTCTGCCTCAGGGATCCGTTTCAAACTCTGGCTCTTGCATTTCTTCAGACCAATCCAGCTCATCCATTATTCCTCCCGGCTGCTCTTTGCTGTGTCAGGGCCGGGCATTGAGGAGGTGGAATTTGTCCCGAGTCTTTTCTTCCCCAGCCATTGACTCAGCCCAACATCTGCTCCCGTTGACCCTCGCTGGCCCCACGCACTGATGCTCCTTTAGGATCCAAAGCATTACTGAAGCACTTGGCATTGTATCAGCAAAGGCCGAGGTATCCATAGGGAAGAAAATCCTCCTTTTGCTGGGGTGGAACTGGATCTGTGCATTAAAACCCACAGGGATGGGAATATCCTGGATAGCTCAGCAATAAGTAACAGTCAAAGGAGTTAAATCAAAGTGCCTTCTCCCTGAAAATCATTTCCCATATATTTAGACCACGAAACATGGAGGTTTTGACCTGCCACGCTCTTGGGAATCGCCTCAAACACTGCAAGATTAATTGGTTCTATTTGTTCTGTTTGGGTTTTTTCCTACTTTTGGGCATGAATTGCTTTTCACCCCCCGGCCTGACATAGGAGCGTCCCTGGAAGCAGCGTGGATACCTATGGATCCCATATGGCTCCCCTGGGAGAGAGCTCCACGGTAAATACCGGAGACAAGCACGGAGCAGATGGGAGGGGAAGGGGCAGCAGCTTTAACAGCAGAATCCTCGCTGCCTTCGCACGGTAGCAAGTCCTGGGATGTGGGAAGGAATATATTAGGAAGGACAAGAGGTGTTTTGAGAGATGCAGCTGCACTTTGCATGCAGTTCTGGTCCCCTTCCCACTGGGGAGAGAAAAAGGGAGGATTGAACATGTCATTTACAGGCATTTAGGGCTCTGCGGCTGCTGGAGGAGCCGGGAGAGAAGTTCCACGGGGAGGGGAACGTGGCAGTGCAGACAAAAGGTGTGGGAATGCGGCGGCTCTGCTCGAACACCGATGGAGGGAACCTCCAGCAGCACCTCCAGCAGCACCTCCAGGAGCCCCCCGGGGCTCCACGGGCTCCCTTTGCTGTCAGAACGCGGCTCCACAGCCAAACCCTGTGATCCAGAAGCCAGGAAGGAGCCAGGCTCTCTCAAAGGAGAATTAGGAATTAAGGCTCTGGCTGCGAGGACTGAGCCGGTTCCTGGACTCCCTGGGATCAGCCCGGGGTTCCCAGCTCCCTGAAAGGGTGGGCAAACAAAAGCCGAGCGGTTTGGACTTTTAAAGGCGCTTTCAGCTGCAGCTTTTTCAGGGCTGAAGCCATCAAAGGGAGAGGGGAGAGGGAGTCCCTTCCTTTCAGAGCCGAGTCACTGGTTCAGGCACAGGCAGGAAAGGGGCACGGACGCCTCTGCGGCACTCGGGGCACGTCGGGCGCTGGGGCCGCTGATCCCAAATGCGCCCAGGAAGGGATGGAGAGCGGCATGAGACATTTTAAAGGTAACACACATACAAACGTAGGGAATAAAGGGAAGAAACCAGCTGCAGCGGCTCAGCCAAATCTTCACACAGCCCCTCTTTCCCACAACCATCCCAAGGGGAAGGTGAGAGAAAAGAGAGGCTATGCCAAACACTCCCTGTGTTCCCACAGCTCTTCTGCTGCGAATCCGCAGCTCAGGGACTCCCCGAGGTGATGGTGGCCCTCTCTTCCACAGGCTTGTCCCCTCCTGCCATCGATCCCCCCCCAAAGCCACACAATCCCTCAGCAGGGATCATTTGTGGTTCCGAAGAGCCAAGCCACGGCAGCATCTCCCTTCCCTTTCCCGGCGCTTGGTGTTTATGAGGATCGTGGGATGCCCCCTAATGCTCACAGCGGAGCATCCCGGGCTCCAGCAGCATCCCCTCAGCACATCCCGGGATGCAGAATCATCTCTCCAGTGTCCCTGGCACATCCCGGGATGCAGAATCATCTCTCCAGTGTCCCTGGCACATCCCGGGATCCAGAATCATCTCTCCAGTGTCCCTGGCACATCCCGGGATCCAGAATCATCTCTCCAGCCCCCCTGGCACATCCCGGGATCCAGAATCATCTCTCCAGCCCCCCTGGCACATCCCTGGCTCTGGCACTTCTCCCCCCAGCCAGACAATTCTCCCATAAGGATATTGGCATAATAAAAAATATTAGGAGAAAAACAGATCCCTCCTAAATATCCCATTGTCTCAAAATGCCCTAAATGTGGGCCAGTGTAGGGGGGGCACCCCTGGGCCAGGGATCAGGGTGGTGACAGTGGCACCAAGTCCTGCTGGAGGTGGGAACTGGGACGCATCCCATTTAGCACCTTTATTGGTGGGATGAGGATCCAGTCCCACTTACTAAGGATGGAGTGAGGCTCCAGTCCCATTTAACACAGTTGTTAATGATGGGATGAGGACGCAGTCCCATTTAGCACCTTCATTAACAATTGCATGAGGACCCAGCCCATTTATTAATGCCGGGGGTGAGGATCCAGTCCCATTTAACACCTTTATTAACGCCGGGATGAGACTCCAGTCCCATTAATGAGCGACGGGACGCGCATCCAGCCCCGTTAATTACAGCGGCATGAGGGTGCAGCCCCGTTAATTAACGATGGGACGCGGATCCAGCCCCGCTGATGAACACCGGGACGCGGATCCANGCGCCTCCCCTCGCTCGGCCGCGGCTCCCCGCGGAACCCTCCGGGCTCGGGACCCGCTCCCGCGGGGTGTCCGCGCGTGGCCGCTGCCCTGTGGGGAGTTACAGCACAGCTGTGGCCCAGACCTGCTGCCCGGCGCTGCTCCGGCCGGGGGTGTTGTACAGCTCCCGCTCTTTCAGGGCGCTGAATCAGTTCGTGCAGGCGGGTTTTGTGCTAGTGAAGTCGCGCTGGCACTAAAAACCCTNGGAGGTGGGAACTGGGACGCATCCCATTTAGCACCTTTATTGGTGGGATGAGGATCCAGTCCCACTTACTAAGGATGGAGTGAGGCTCCAGTCCCATTTAACACAGTTGTTAATGATGGGATGAGGACGCAGTCCCATTTAGCACCTTCATTAACAATTGCATGAGGACCCAGCCCATTTATTAATGCCGGGGGTGAGGATCCAGTCCCATTTAACACCTTTATTAACGCCGGGATGAGACTCCAGTCCCATTAATGAGCGACGGGACGCGCATCCAGCCCCGTTAATTACAGCGGCATGAGGGTGCAGCCCCGTTAATTAACGATGGGACGCGGATCCAGCCCCGCTGATGAACACCGGGACGCGGATCCAGCCCCGTTAATTACGGCGGCGCGCGGCCCGTGCCCCGTTAATTACGGCGGCGCGCGGCCCGTGCCCCGTCAATTACGCCCCCCTCCAGCAGGCGGCGCCCCCGCGGCGCGCCCTGCGCATGCGCGCGGCCCCGCGGCCCTCAGCGTTGGCCGCCATGTTCGCGGAGCTGAGCNATCCAGGGGCAGCCACAGCTTCTCTGGGCACACGGCCATCTCTCACCCATCAGCATTTCCAACTCCTCCTCAAGACTGTTCATCCATCCACCCATTCATCCATCCACCCACGCATCCATCCATGCATCCATCCATCCACCCACCCCTCCTTTCCTCCCTCCCTCTGTCCATCCCTTTCTTCATCCCCAGCCTTTGCTGCCACCGGGAATTGCCCCGACCCAGTTGCAGGGCTTTGCCCTTGGCCACGTTGAACCTCCTGAGAGTGACATGACCCCACCTCTCCAGCCTGTCCGGGCCCCTCTGGATCCGCCAACCCTTCCCTCCAGTGTGTGACCACACACAGAGCACAGTGTTAGCAGTAATTATTAATAAACTGTCCGTATGCTACATGTAACTCCATGGTTTTACTGACTGATACAAGCTGAGACAACAAAAACAGGTTTGGGGTGATAATTGATTTTGTAAGTCTGAGTTTCCCCCCTAGTTTCCAGTTTCTCCCTGGACTGGAAAACACCAGTGAGGTCACTCCTTGTCAGGCTGCCCAGAGCAGGGCAGGGCTGGTCTGATGGGGAAGGAACATCAGAAAATTTGGGAGAGTGCCCTCAGGGCTTGAAGCTAAGCTGGTAGAGGTGTTGGCTGAGGCTTGGTGGTAGTGAAGGGTGGTCTGAGGCTGTGCAAATTCCCAAGTCCCTGTGGTTCCGTGTTGGGATTTTAATGCATGTGAAACTCTAGAGCCCTTGGTGGAGTTGGAGTGTTGGCAGAGCAGAGCCTGTGCTCTAGGGTGTGTTTGATGGTGGAGCCGTGGGATGAGTGGGACTGCTGCCATCCAGGAGCCTGGTTTTGGAAGCAGGGAGCTCACCTTGATGTGAACAAGAAATTCCATGGAGCAAAACCAAAATATTTGGCCTCAAGATCCTGGGTTTGGACTTGCCCATCAAAGCAGGACAAAGGAGCCGATCCAAAGGCTCCTCTGTGAGGAATTCCCTTGGATTGAGTTGGCTCCTCCCTTCCCACCAGCCACGAACATGAACTGCCCATGTGGTGTTCCAGATTCCTCTGTGTCCAGGTCTGGCTGTGCAGTAGCAGAACATGGCTGGCTGCCAGCGAGCGGTGTTCCCGAGGGCTGGAGTTGGGAGACTGAGTTCAGGCTCTGCCATGTGGACTCACCTGAGTATTTGTGTTTTCAGTCCCCCATAGTGTCACCGATCCCTGGGGTGTGCCTGGATGCTCAGTGTGGCTGACAGGGAATCAGTATCCCACTGTGCTTCAACAGCATCAGCCCTTTGTGGAACTCTCCGTCCCGGCTCTGCCATCCCAATTTTGCAGCTCCGTGGCTTGTCTTTGCCGATTTCCAAGTGCTGACAAGTGCCTTCCCCGCAGGGCTGGTGGGTGGATGGAGCTGCTGCTGGAGTGGGTGTATCTTCCGTGTCACCAGGAGTTGACACCCCGACGAGGGAGTTTGGCAGTTCTGACAAGTAGCTGCAGCTTCTCCCTCGTAGCCTGCAGGAAGAGAGACTGTGAGGGCAGAGTGTGGAGGGAATGGGCTGGGGCACAGGGAGAAGGTGCTGCGGGAAGGGTTTGCCTTTGGAAGGGTTTCATCCCCAGCAGTGGCTTTGTGGACTCACAAAGAGGGAGCGAATAAGTGGGATAGCAGTGTGGTCCAGTTCATAAGAGCCTTGAAAAGGGAACCTTGGGGTGGATTTGATGGACTCAGAGGGCTTTTCCACCCTCAGTGACTCTGAGATGCAGTGACTGTGTCAGTGCTGTCTGAGCAGCTGCAGTGTGACAGCACAGTGAGGGCTGGCAGGATTGAGGGTTGATTGCTGGAAGGTCCCGCCGTGCTGGGCACAGCCTGCAGGAGCAGGGAGCTGTGTGGGGACACTGAGCCTGCTCTTACTGGGGCTGTAGTGGGGAAGAGGGGAGCTGAAGGGGGTGGGGTTGCAGGAGGTAAACCCCTGGACATCTGGGCCTGTGCTCTTTGAGCTGGGAGACTCTCCCGGGCTCATCCACAGAGGACACGTCTCCTTGCGGAGCTCACTGGCGTGCTGTCCCTGTCACTGCAGTGGCCACTGAGCCATAACCCTTTTTTGGGGGAAGAGCTTTGTCTCTGGCTGAAGCAGAGCAGATTCTCTGCCCTGGCCTGTGCTTTGCATTCCCTGAAGCTCTGTTCAATATTTGCTCTTCCATTCGCTCTGCTTTAGGCTTTAGGCACTGGGGAGTTTGCTCTGATGGATCACTTGGGAATTGCCTGTGCAGAGATGGCTTTTTGCTGCAAAAGGCTTTTTTGTGGGGGTTAAAAAAAAGCTCACTTCAGTAAGTTCTTTGTGATTCCAAGCAGCCCTTCTATGATTTGTATTGATTAAAGAAACATCCTGACTGAGATTTTAATGGAAACAAACACCTTGATGAGGCTGGGGCTGATAACGAGCACGCACTGATGAACTGAATTAATTTCCTTCCAGATCAAAACGAGGTTTATACGTTTTTCCCAGAGCTCTGCTGCACTGCACAGGTTTGGTGATAAGGTTTTCTGCCTTGGGAGTGGCATGTTGGAGGTAAACCTGGAAGAGGGGCCAGGGAGGGCAGTTCGGGGACAGGAGGAGCAGCAGCTCTAGCAGGTCTGACATTTTAAACACAGCAGCGACACTGGCTGTGGCAGTGGGAGAACGGACTGGGAATGCAGTGGGTGCCTGTGGTCCCCCTGCCACTTGCAGAGAAAGATGACTGTGAGTTGAAGGAGAGGGGGACAAAGCTGGGAGGTGCCACTTGCTCAGAATCCAGCACGATGATTGTGTTCAGCACCAAAGGCTCTGGATGTGCCAGCCCTGGGAGCGCAGTGCCACACCTCAGTGTCCTCTGCAGCATCCCCGTGTTTCCAGGGGATGGTGTGGCTCGTGGTCGGCACAGGGTGTGGGGGTTCAGCCAGGGCCTCAGCAAAGGTGTTTAGGTGGTGGGTGGCTCTTTCAGAAAGCAGTGAATTCCACACTGGGCACATGGGGACATGGTTCAGTGGTGAGCTTGGCAATGCTGGGTTAACAGTTGGACGTGATGATCCGAGGGCTTTTCCAGCCTTAACAGTTCTGTGATTCAGATGCCTTCCCGTGGGCTGTGGTCTGTGTCCGGAAGAAGTGCTGGCATCCCATTGTAAACAGGCAGCTGGAGCTTGCCTTGTCCACTTCATCCTCTGACTGATACTGCAGAGTTCCCTATAACCTGAGCAGGCATCTTGTCTGTCAAGAGCAGTTTGTACCTTCATCTTCCTCTGTTAAGTTATTTGCTTCTTCTTTTTCAGGGTAAATTCACACTGCTGCGGGACACCCGGACAGATGGCAGCTTCCTGGTGCACCATTTCCTCTCTTTCTACCTCAGAGGTGGGTGAGCAGCATCATTCCAAAGGCAGGGGAACCTCGGAGGTGCTTTCAGCATTGCTCCGGGAGCAGAGGCTGGTTTTGCAGAGGATGAGGCATTCTTGGATTAGTGCAAAGCTTTGGGGTCAGGATTTATGGACCCCAATCCTGACTGGTTGTTGGGACTCGCTTTGTATCCTTAGGTACATCCTGTGATGTCTGTGCCTTGTTTGCCACCGATCGTGGGGATCCTTCTAAGTCACGTGGGCTCTGAGGTTTTGACTGCAATTCCTCACCGCCTCAGTGTTTTATAATGTAATTACACGTATCAGGATCAGCTAACAGCAGATAACACTCATAGTGAGTAAAGAAGCAAACAAAGGGCCTGGCAAGTTGCCTAATTGCTTTTTTGGGAACGGCTTTCCCGATGAGGAACGTCCCGTCCCTATGGGGCGGGCACTGGACTCAACTCCTCCAGCTTTCTGCTGGCACAGTCACCAACCCAGCAAATCTGATACTTTCAGGCTTGAAAGGGAGCTCAGAGTGCTGGACAGGGGGTGAGTGAGGGCATCCTGCCCCCAGAACTGCCACTGCCTCAGCTGGGGCTTTACCCTACTTTGAAATACTCTTTTCCTTAATGGAAAGAGGGAAACTGCAGGAAATCCCATGGAGAGCAGGTTGGTTGTGTTGCTACCCCCTAAGGCCAGGCTGCCACATGGTTTTCCAAAACCACATTTTAGTGAGTTAGGTGTCTTTGTAAAAATTCCTTGTTCTGTGTGTTTTTCCACTCAAGGTCACCTGCCTTACAAGAGCCAAAATGGGGATTTTTGGCACGTCAGTGGTTTCAGGAGTTCATGTCATGGTCGGCCATTGGCCTCGTTACAGTAACACCAGCAAACAGTGCCAGGATGTCCCAGGGCACAAGGCAAAAAAGGGGTCTCACACTTCTTCGATGTCATCTTTTTCTTATTCCTTTCCCTCTATTCTTAAACTAACATTTCCCCTAATGTAGAAATCCTCTAGAAAGGTAAAAGTTAAAGCAAGAGGGTGTCAGCCTAGATCTGCCACATGTCAAGGTCCTTCCAAACAGATCTGTGGCTTGGCTGCTGTGATTTATGGGCTTTGATAACAGCACTGCCAAGTGGAACTGCTAATGTGTGTTTTGTTGTCCCCAGCTGGCTGCAAGGTCTGCTTCGTGGCCCTGCTCCAGTCCTTCAGTCACTACAGCATCGTGGCACAGAAGCTGGTGAGTGTCTTGGCATTGGTTCATAATTACAGCTCCGTGTAGTTTCTGTTGGGTGGGAAGGATTGGAGATGGGGAACAGGAATTGCGTGTGGTGGTTCCAGGTCTTGGTGGGGACAGTCAGGATTGGTGCTCCTGTGATAGTGAATGGAGAGCACGTGGGGGCAAAAACCTGGCTGTGAGGTGCCCCATGGGCACTGCCCTGCCAGGAGCTGTACGGCTGTTTGCTCTCTGGTTAGGAATGTTTTCTGGGGATCAGCGTTCCCCAGACAGGCCCACACTGGTATGTGGAGTTTCCTTAATCCTCGAGGGAGGAAAATGCTGTGGGTGTTCCCAGGGCCTCTGTACACCTGCAGGACACACTGGCTGTACTTTGGAGCTCCCAGGGTGGCTTTGTTCCCTGTCCGGGGGTTACATCGAGTTGGTTTCAAAGGCTGGGTCACCTCTTTGGAAGGACACCCATGGGACAAGCCATCAGTTTGAGCTGTATGAGGAGCCACATGTTCCCATGTTCTTAGGGATTTCCTTCCCATGGTGAGGGCAAGGATTGTATGTACCCTGAAATGAACGAACGAGACAAGGTAGGCAGGGTAATACCCTGTGTCAGCAAATTGCGTGAGCTCCAAACTGCTGCTCTCAGCTCTTTCTACAACGCTCAGAGGTGAAATGCTCCAGGTGGGGAGCCCAGGTGAACTTCCAGGACCAGAGTGGTAAGGGTTTGCATTGGTCCTCCCTCCTCTGGCTCTGCTGGGAATCCATAATGCCTTCCAGGTGCTGAGGAACCAGGTGTTGCACCTACTGTACTCCCTGCTGTAAACATGGACGGAGTTTCAGCGCTGCTGAACAGCTGTGTTTTATTTACTGCTCAGGTTGTACCTTTTGAAGAGAGATCAGTGATCTGAGGTACGTGAAAGAGGCTGAGCAAATGCTGCCTTTCCCTGCGGAGCTGGAACTCACAGGTGGAGACTTGAGGTGTGAGCCCCCTGTGGAGCAGATCCACGCTGAGCAAACGGCCTCCCAGCACAGAGCTGTCCCAGCCTTTGTGGTGCAGAGGGGAGGAAATCTTGGGGGGAGCTTGCTAAACAGGGTGGGAAATGGGGCAGAGCAGCTGGTGTGGGGAGGAGATTCAGCTGTTAAATGTGGGATCCTTGCTTGCACCTAAAGCAGGATCGTGTCTGTCGCTGCATCTCCTAACGTGGTGAGATTTCCTGGTGTGGAGTTAACAGGAGCTGCTGTCATCTCCCTATGGGAGAGGCTGAGGAGAGAAAGAACATGAGAATTAGCTGGAGCACATGTGCAGTGCAAATCAGGATGATTTGCTGTGTGATACTCCAACAAAAAGGTGGCTGCCGTGAAGGAGGTAATGAGAACAGCACAGTTTGCCTGGGGGGCTCAGGGAAGGCTGAGCTGCTTTCAGCTCTGAGTCACTCTTACATTGTTACTTCACAGGTGCCCTTGTGGTTGGTTGGTGTGAATCCCTCCCGAGCTCTGCCGAGCTGGAGGTCGTAACATCAGTTATTTATATCCGAGTTTCCATCACATCTTGTCTTTGCTTTAATCCTCCCTTGCCCAAATGAACACATCAGGCTCAGTAAAGGTGGTTCTTAGCAGAGTGGTTCCACTCTTGGTTTTGCTGAAGACTTGCTGCTGTAGATCTGTACAGGAGACAGCTGGGATGTCAGTCCTGTGCTGCAGCAAATCCCAGTCTCAGTGGTGCCTCAGCTGTGTCCTGCTGCAGGGAGGTGAACTGCACATTCCACAAATGACCAGCTCCTCCCTTCCCATCTCCTTTTCTTCGCCGATGAGCTCCAGACAAACTGCTGGGCTTCCCGTGTTGGCCAGGAGGGTTGCAGGGATCAGGCTGTAGTACCTCTGGGAAGTGCTTGGAAGAATCTGGCCCATGAGCAGCCACCTGTTTTGTGTTATTCCAGCCAGAGTGTCTGGACATGAGCCCAGGTGTGCTCAGGTGGCCAAGAAAGTCACTTGTACCAAAGGTTTGTATCAGCCATGGTGTGACACAGGCCCAGGGCAGTGCCCATCCCTGTGCTGGCACTGCTGAGGCCCCACCACCAATCCTGGGGTCTGTTCTGGGCCCCTCNGGGGACAGGGGGGAAATTCCTCTGGGAAGGGCTGTCCAGCCCTGGCACAGCTGCCCAGGGCAGGGGTGGATCCCCATCCCTGGAGGGGTTTCAAAGCCCTGTGGATGTGGCACCTGGGGACATGGTCAGTGGTGGCCTGGGCAGTACCAGGAATGGTTGGACTCGATGATCTCAGAGGGCTTTTCCAGCCTCAGTAATTCTATAACTGTGCTTCAGGAAAGACTGCACTTGGATGAGCTTCAGAACTGAGTGATGCTCTTGGTTTCCCCTGGGAACAGGATGGTCCCAGGCCTCTGGGAGGAAGGTCCTGGAGCCAGGGGGGATTTTACAGTCTTTACAGTGCTGGTTTGTGGATCTGGTCCTTGTGACCCCTGTGCAATTACGCAGTGAATATTTATACACAGCTGAAGTGGAGCTTCCATGTATGTGCTGCTTTCCTAGGGTACCATGTTTTACCAGCCCCAAACCAATTCCTTGTGTGTTAGCTAAATGCACAGATGTATTTTCACTTGCAGGAAAAAGCCTTCCTGGTATTTTGTGCCTGTGTCCTCTTTTTCTGAGGATTTGCACTTCATTTTCAGGGACAGTCAGTGTTTTTTGCCATGACCTTGCAGAGAGCATGTTGGGCCGTAGCAGGACTAACAGCACCAGGGCACTTTGCCAGGTTGGTGTTCCCACCCTCGTTTGGACAAAGTTTGTTTTCTTTTAAAGGACAAACAGGTTTGTCCCCATTTGGTCTCCCTCTGGCCTGTCCTCTGTTCCCTGCTCCAAGCTCACAGCCCAGAGGACATGGCCTGGCCTGGTCACTGATGGCCACACTTTGTCCCACGGCTCTGTTTGCTGATGGGCTCCTTCCTGCTGCCTCACACACTCCATTCCTTGCTCTCTCCTCCAAATGTTTTGCTTTCCATTATGGAATGGCCAGTGGTGAGTGGCGGTTCTGGTTTGAGGGGACATCCTGGGCCCCACACTCCAGACAGCTTCTCAGAAGGAAGGGAACAGCTGAGTTGTTGCTGCAGAGGCATTCCTGGCTGGATCGGTAGCTGGCAGCATGCTAGAGATAATGGCCTTGCACTCCAGTGACAGTGGAGCGGGATGCTGGCAGACAAGGAAGGCTCTCAGGCTGTCCCTGTGACAGGGACGTGGGTCCTGTGTGCGCTCAGGAAGGTGCTGTTGGCCTTTTGGAGCGCTCCTTCCGCCGTCTCCGAGCTGTCCTGTGCTGCTTCCAGGGCTTACACTGGGCAGGCTGCTCCCTGGGAGGCAGGCAGAGGTGGCTGTGGCAGGGGGCTGAGTCCAGGGCTCTCTGGGACCTGGTTCTCCAGTTGGAAAATGAGGCTGGACTTGGCTGTGTCCATGTCATGGCATCAAGAGGATCGAATTCCTGGTCTCACACACAGACACCCTGTCCCTGACTGCTGTGGCCCTTCCCTGCCACCCAGGCAGGCCCTAGTGGCACAGCACTAAAGAGGGGACACTGTTTTCTGCTGAAGCACAGAGAGGTTGTGTGTGCAGGAAGAAATGGCTGAAGCAAAGGTAAAATCAGTTGCTGAGTTACTGATATTAATAGTCAACTTAGTCATGGCATTTCAGCAGGTTCCCAGTCCTGTGGACTCCAAAAATCCCTGAGGGAATGAGGTTTGTGATGCTGCCATGCAGCCCAGTCCCGCCTTATGGCACAGCAGGTGTTTATTAGCCAGCCATTCCCTGCTCCTCACCTGCCACATAAAGGTGGTTCTGTCCTTGGCTAGAAAGTTTTCCACTAGAAAGTGGGTGTGCTTGGAATTGCCCAATAACGCTGATATTTTGAAGTTATTACTGGGGGGAGGTGTTGGAAAAAATCTATTGCTTTGTAAAGGGAGTTTGGAGGGGCAATGAACATTCAGACACATGTTCCTCCCCAGCTCAGTAGAAGAAAAATAGGGTAAACATTATTCTCAGGTAGTAGGATTCCCAGGATTGGGAATCCAAGCAGTTTCCATTCAGAACAGCAGCAGATGCCAGCAGGCAGGAGTTTGATCGGGCCTCATATCATTCCGAATATCAGTGTACAAAGTGATAGTGCTGCAAAATTGAGCCTGGGAAGTTAATCATGGAATAGTTTGGGTTGGAAGGGACTTGAAACAGCTGCCTATCCAACACCCCCAGGAAAGAATTGTACTGCCTGTGCTCATGGGACCACAGAATTACTGAGCTTGGAAAAGACCTCTGAGACCATTGAGTCCCAGCTGTCCCCCAGCCCTGCCAAGGCCACCACTGATCGTGTGCCCAAGTGCCACATCCACAGGGCTGTTAGATCCCTCCAGGGATGGGGACTCCACCCCTGCCCTGGGCAGCCTGTTCCAATGCCTGACCACCCTTCTGGGGAAGAAATTTTCCCTAATTTCTAATCTAAACCTCCCCTGGCACAGGTTGGGGCCATTTCCTCTCATCCTGTCCCCTGTTCCCTGGGAGCAGAGCCTGACCCCTCCACCCTGGCTCCACCCTCCTGTCAGGGAGTTGGAAAGAGCAAGAAGGTCCCTCCTGATGATCATGAACTCCAACTCATAAACTGGGATATAAAGAAGAAGTTCTTTTCTACAGTGAGGGTGGGCAGGCTCTGGCACAGGTTGCCCAGAGAAGCTGTGGCTGCTTCATCCCTGGAAGTGTCCAAGGCCAGGTTGGATGGGACTTGGAGCAACCTGGTTTAGTGGAAGGTGTCCCTCTCCATGGCAGGAGGTGGAACTGGATGGGCTTTAAGGTCCCTCCAGCCCAACCTTTCCGTGATTCTGTGATCTCCAGTTGGAGTGTTCTCCATGTCTGCTGTAGCTCTGGGATGTCTGTGTTGCAGCTGGACGTGCCCAGCACGTGGCTCTCATTGGCCTCACCACCACAGAGGACTGAGAGCCTGCTGTGGCTTGAGTCATGGCCCCAGGCAGTTTGTCGTGATTCCTCCTCCTTCTCCGTGTGGAATCAGGGCTGCGGCTCTTCCCATGGGAGCCCTGGCTGCTCTCTCCCAGGTGTTGTGCAAGTGTCGGGGTGCCAGCCCACAGTGCTCTCTGTGCGTGGCTCAGGTGTGTGGGCTGTGCCGGGGAGTTGGCACTGCCATAGCCATGAGCTGGAGAGAGTGAAAATCAAAAGGTTTTGCCACCCACGGAGGGAGGGCGAAGGAATTGCTCACAACAGGTCCTTGGAGAAGCCTGGGCCATCCTCTCCCTGCCTCTGCAGAAGCAGCTGGTTTTCTCCCATGCTGCCATGCTGACTTCCCAAGGGGAATTCAAGGATGTTTGAGCCCTCAGATCACAGTGGGGTTTTTTTAGTCTCCTGGTAAAATACAGGAGAGCAAATGTGCCACCAGTGTGTCATAGAACCACCTGTTTCACCCTAGAGCCACTGGCTTTATCAGCACATTTAGATAAGATTTTATGAAATTGGGCTGTTGACTGGTGTGGTTCTGTTTGCACCATTTCTCCAGAGCTGTTCACTCTGAAACCTACTGTTTTCCTCTCTCAAGGGAGTCAACCTGACGGCTGCCAAGGAACGGGGGCAGCTTGTCTTCCTGGAAGGCCTCAAGTCCTGCCTTGACCTCCTGTTTGGGGAGGTGGAGGAGCAGCCAGGGCAGCCCAGCCCTCTGCGGTTCCTGAGGTGAGCCTGAGCACAGCACAGAGTGTTTCCCCCTCATGTCCTGCCACCACAGCCAGCACCGAGAGCACCAAGGCCCGAGGACTCAGAGCTGGACACCAAGTGAAGGGAAACAGTAGCACTGCACATCCCTCCTGGCCTGTCCCTGCCAGCTGCTCAGAGAGGGGTTCTGTCCCCCTTTCCAGCATTCTGAAGGAATTTCTGACCCCATCCTCACTGCCAGCGTGCTACAAGTCTAGAAGAACATTTATTTTAACACTCCACAGAGTTGTGTCAAACAAAACACCAGCAAGTTGTTTCGTTCCTGTTTTTCATTATTTTGAGTTTTATCCAAGAGAACAGTGCTGCTGTATCTATGCTGGCTTTTGATTTTATTCCCACTTCACTTTCTCCGTGCCCCATGGGAAGCTCAGAGAAAAACACTTCCCTGGAAGTGTTCAAGGCCAGGTTGGACAGGGCTTGGAGCGACCTAGTCTAGTGAAAGGTGCCCCTGCTCATGGCAGAGCATGGAATAAGATGGGCTTTAAGATGCCTTCCCACCCAAACCATTCCATGATCCCTGGAGCCAAGTGGGAGGGTTTCACCACACACAGGGGTAAAGGAGCAGTGACTGAAGGGCAGTACAGGGCCTGGTGACTGTCACAGCAGTGGGGACAGCAGGGAGGGGACAGGCTGGGTCAGAGGGTTCCTATGCTGGGTCAGTGGGTGAGCAGGCAATGCCAGGCCCTGACACCTTCTTCATCTCTTCCAGTGAGAGCACCTCTGACCTCAGAGCCCTGTTTGACTTTGTCCGGGTGTCCCTGACTCCCACAGACAGCGATTCCTGGAAGGGCCCTGTGCTGCTGGTGGACGACCTCACTGTCCTGCTGAGCCTGGGGGCCACACCGGTGGCTGTGCTGGACTTCATCCACTACTGCCGTGTGTCTGTGTGCTCCCAGCTGAAGGTACTGCTCCTCCTGTGCCCTGGCGGCCTGAGCCCCCAGAGCAAACCCTGGCTTTATTTCCTCTTTCTGCCTGACCATGATGAGGTTTTGGAAGGCTTTGGCTCTCCAAGAAATTCGGATCATTGCTCTGGGGCCACTCTCAGGAGTTGTGTGAGTCTCTGGAGTACCTGTGCAGCTGCATTCCTGCTCTAGAGCCTCTCTCAGGAGTTGTGTGAGCCCCTGAGTACGTGTGCAGGCTCCTGTGCAGCTGGATTCCCAGAAGTGATGCCCAGAGAAGGGCTCTCAGTGTCCCTGACATGTGAGCAGGAATTTGAGGTGTAAAATAGTGTTTCTTGGAGCTCCTGGCTCACACCCACAGTGGGGGAGGCAGGGAGGGAATGGTTGTGTGAGGGTCCCCTTGGAGGACACCCCAGTCCCTGCCTGCACCAACCTCCAGTGTCTGTGTGTTCTCTGCCTGGTTTCCAAGGGAGTGTAATCATGTACAGAGTGATGTGCCAGCTCCTGGGAGCACCTGCTGCCAGAAATGGTTACAGTCACATCCCAACTCTGCCATCCACATCGTAGGGTCCCCTCCCAGGCATTTTTCTGCTGGGGTGAGGAATGAAGCTGATGGCGTTGGAATGAAGCCCTAACCCTAACCCTGCCCGTCACATGGCGTGGAGTGTTGGGTTGTAGGGGCTGACAGGAGATGTTCTGCTTGCAGAGAATATTTACCTCCAAAGCAGCTGAAAATGATTATAAACCACAATAACACTTCTATTCCTGTCTGAGGTGTTCTGAAGCTTCCAAGTACATTTTAATTGATTGAGAATTCCATGTTATTTTAAGTCCTTGGTGACTTGCATAGGCTGAGGCAGGGTCTCTGGGGATGGATTTTAATAGAGTGGGTGTGCTGGGTAGCTCTTTGCTCCTTGTCAGAGCTGTGATGGTGTGAGCGTTGCTGCAGCCCTTTGGCCACCTCTTTATTTACCTGCTCTGAATTCAGTCAGTGCCATCTGCCCGGCCTGACAGACTGGTTTAGCCACACTCTGTCTCATAACAGAGGCTCGAGTTATTTTTAGGCTGCACTTTACATGTATGTGTGTGTATGTACACAGTGTACACATAGCAAGCTCTTCCAGAGTTTATACGTCATGGAATCACAGAATGGGTTGGGTTGGAAGGGACCTTAAGGATCATGCAATGCCACCTCCTGCCATGGGCAGGGACACCTTCCACCAGCCCAGGCTGCTCCAGCCTGGCCTTGGACACTCCCAGGGATCCAGGGGCAGCCACAGCTTCTCTGGGAAATCCATTCCAGTCCCTCCCCACCCTTCCAGCGAGCAATTCCTTCCCAATATCCCACCCATCCCTGCCCTCTGGCACTGGGAAGCCATTCCCTGTGTCCTGTCCCTCCAGGCCTTGTCCCCACTCCCTCTCCAGCTCTCCTGGAGCCCCTTTAGGCACCAAAAGGGGCTCTCAGGTGTCCCTGGAGCCTTCTCTTCTCCAGGTGACCCCCCAGCTCTCCCAGCCTGGCTCCAGAGCAGAGGGGCTCCAGCCCTGCAGCATCTCTGGTCCCTCCTCTGGGCTCTGCAGCAGCTCCAGGTCCTTGTGCTGTTGTTCCCAGGGCTGGAGCAGCTCTGCAGGGGGGTCTCACCAGAGCTGGGCAGAGGGGCAGAATGCCCCCTGTCCTGCTGCCCACACTGGGGAATCAGCTCAGGCCATGGCCGGGGCATGTCCAGCCTCTCCCGCACCAGCAGCTGCTGGTTACTTTCCCGGTGTAGTTCAGCTCAGACCATCCTGAGGGATGCCTGAGTAGCTCAGTTGGGACCTTTGTCCAAGCTCCCATTGCCGTCTCCCCTTCCTTCCCCTGAGGGATTAGGCCCATCCAGTGGGTCACCCCTGCATGCTGTTCCTGTTGCAGGGGAACATCGTGGTGCTGGTTCACAGCAGTGAGGATTTGGAAGACGAGGAGAACGAACTGGTTGTAAACTCCCTGTGCCATCACAGCGACCTGATCCTGTGGGCAGAGGGGCTGGCCACCGGCTTCTGCAAGGATGTGCACGGACAGGTGAGGCCTGGGAGAGCACCCAGAGGTGGCACGTGTCCCTGTCACCTGCAGCACTGCCTGCAGTCCCCAGGGAGACAGCCCAGCACAGCCCGCTTAAGAACTAACCCTGTGGGCACCAGGATCTGCTGGAACACCTGGGCTCTTACTGCTGTGACTCCACTTCTGTGGGGATATTTGGGGACATTCTGCCCCACCTGGGGACTCCCCCACCTCCAGAAGCTTTGCAGGGTTTTTACAGCAGCTGCAGCGCTAGTTTCTCCCACCCCGCGGTGAGGGCAGAGCAAAATACCAATTTCCTAGGAAGTTTCCCCAAGGGGTGGATCTGAGCCTGGCCTGTGGTGATCTCCTCAGGGCTGGGAGGGCTTTGGGGCCTGTGTGATCCCTCAGCAGGGGCTGCCACCGAAGGGACAGGGACAGACAGCTGCATGAGGTGTTATTTAACAGTGGTCCCTTCCCTGCAGGACAGCCAGAGGTGCGGGGGCAGCCAGAGGGATGATACGATGATATTCCTGTTTCTTCGCCTTCGCAGATGAAGATCATCAAGAGGGTGTCCCTGCAGCAGGTGGGGGAGCAGGATCTCGTCCAGGTCTACCAGTACAAGATCCAGGACCGGAACGTCACGTTTTTCGCGAGGGGACTGTCTGCTGCAGTCCTGTGAGGCTGTGACAACTGGAGTGAGCCTGGGAATGCCAGTCCCTGCCTCCAACCAGCCTGGCAGCTCCACCAGCACCTTCCAGGAGCAGCACAGCAAACTGACCCAGGAGGGAGGCTCAAACACACCGGGAAGTGGTGCTGAAGTGGGGACCATCCTGCCCAGGGCCTGCCACGTCCCTTTGTCCTCCTACCCCGTTCCCAGTTCCCAAGGCACTCAGGCCAAGAAGACGAGCAAGAACGTGCAGGAATGGCCCTTGGAGCATGTGAATACAGGCAAGGGGGATGCCCTGTGGGCTGGGTGTGCCTTGCCTCACCTTTTCCTCTGTGTTTGTGCACAGCAGTGCCAGGCACTGGTGAGGGGAGCACCCCCCCTCCCCTGCCGCAGGCGCTGCAGAAGATGGATGACACAGCGGGTGGGGCAGGGATGGTGTGGGAGCCTGGTGCAATCCTCTCCGTGCTCCCAGCTCCAGCTGGGGGAGAGGTGCTCAGCTCCCAGCTTCCACAGGGGTGATGAGTCTGTGGCTCTGTAGCCTCTCACCTGAGTGCAGGGAGACCTGGGTGAAGCCTTGACTGGCTGATCCCTTGCACTTCCCGAGCTCATCCTTGGCTTTGGGGTTGGATAAACCCTTGTCCATGAGCTTCTGTCTCAGCCACTGCTTCCCCATCCCAAATCCTGACCAGCAGTTACATGACTTGCCTGTACTGAAGCATCTTTTTGGGATAATAATCCCTAATTTTAATGAGATAAGGATACAGTGATTGAGTAACTGTGCATCTCTTTGTGGGAACCACTCCCCACTGGCTCCTTGACAGGGGGCAGGAATGGATGAGGAGAGGGTTGTGGGTCCCCTCCCTCCCCATGGCTGTGAGGGTAATCCCAGGAGCAGAGCTCAGACCTGGAGGTCTCCTGGTAGCTGCTCCAGCTGGGATCTTCCATTTTTCCTGGGAGAGAAATAACATCTCACATGCTTGTAAGAGAGAAGGGACCTGCCAGGTCCTTGCAGCTCCAGAGCTGGGTAACAACTCCAGCAGTTGGACAAGTTCCTGCTTTTTCCCTGGAGACTCCGTGACCTGTGCTGCTCCAGGTTTGGGCATGGTCCCTTTGGCTTGACTTTGGGAAGCCCTCACTGACTGATGGCAGCCCAGAGAAGCTGGCCAAGCTCTGAGGAAGTTGGGAGGGGAATGGGGCCCCACGTGTGCTGTAGGATCACGTGTCCCATGGGTCTCCATGCTCTGCCATGGAGTGGCAGTGCCAGGGCTGCTGCTGCCAGCCCAGCGTGGTGGCAGTGCCCAAGGCACAATGCAGCACTGCAGTCTGCAAAGGGAGGATGAGACCCGTGTAGTTCTTGGGGAAAGGAGCTGCTTCAAATGCACCTGTAATGGGTGCATACTTATATATACTGGTGTATAATTGCAGTAATACCTGTGTGATTACCCTTGGAGAGATCCCAAAACCTCCTGGCTCAAAGGCTCTGCCTCACTCCTGTGAAACCAGCAGGGTGGCTGTGTGACATCACTGTGTGACATCACTGTGTGACATCACTGTTGCCCTTTGCCTGGTTCTTTCTGTGCTCACCCAGTCTGAGCATCTGAGAACCCGGGGCTGGGGAGCCTCAGCCTTGCCCCCCGCCCCGTGTTCCCCAGGATCTGAGCCCTTTGGAATGAGCCTCTCTGCCTCCACAGTGACAGCTTGGACAGGGAGATTCCTGCTGGAGAAAGGGTGATCCCTGTGGTGGCCGCTGAGTCACGGCGAGGACTGAGCCCCGTGCTCCAGCATCCCTGCCTGGTGTCTGTGCTGGCCTTGGCCACCAGGACATGGTGGGCCAGCCGTGCTGAGCCAAGGCCAGCGGCATGGCCGGGACCCATCTGGGACCTCGCTCTGCAGCTGAGGCTGCGGGAGAGCAGCCAGGGAGTGGATATTGGGAGTGGTGCCATTGGTGCCAGGACAGGGTGGCCTTGCCCAGGGTCAGCCCCCAGCTGCGTGCTCAGGGCTGTGTGAGCCAGAGCTTGGGCAATGCTGAGGAATCCAGCAGGATTGGGCTCAGCTTTGTTCCCTCTGCCTCAGAGGGAGCAGCTCGGGACATTGGGCAGAGGCCCACTGAGGCTGGGGCTGGTGGGACAGGGATGTGAGTCCCTGGGAAAGGGGGGATGCCGTGTATTGGGAAGGGCCACCAGCAACAGGGACTGTTGGGAAGTGTCAGAGGCTGATGGCTGGTTTTGGGAGTGCTGAGCTCCTGGGGGTGAAGGAGCAGGGGCTGTGTTTCTCAGCATCCCACCCCGCACCAGCAGTGTGCTGCCAGGGCAGCATGGGCATTCCCTGGGGAGAGGGGAAGATTCCTTGACCTCTGGGCACCACCCGCCCCTTCCCGTGGCATGTCCCCTGCCCCTGGGCCTTGCAGCCTTCCCGATCCTGCCCGTGTGCCACCATCCCCTCTGTTCCCAGTGCTTCCAGTGTCTGTCCCAGTCCTGTCCCCTGCATCGAGCCAGGGCTCCCGGTGCGGTGTTCCCTCTCCAGATCCGCTGTCCCCCGGTGTCCCAGGTCTCCGGGTGCTCCATCCCCCCCTCAACCCTGGCGTGCCCCCAGCGCCTGACCCGCACATCCCCGGTGCAGGGCCCGGCTCTGCCCTTCCCCAGCGCGGCCGGTGCCCGGTTCCTCTCCTGTCCCACAGCCGTGCCCAGGACCCCCATCCCGGCGCTGCCGCGTCCCCCCGCCTCCATCGCCTCCATCCCATTCCTCCCATTCCCGCTCCACGTGCTCCCGCCGCCTTCCGGGGGCGTGGCCGGCAGCACGAGGGGGCGGGGCAGGGAGGCGTNGGGGGCGTGGCCGGCAGCACGGGGGGGCGGGGCAGGGAGGCGTGGCGATGCAAATGAGCATGCTGATATAGCATGTGGGCGTGGCCATGCAAATGAGCGCCGTGCCGCGCGCGGGCGGCCCGGCTGTGGGCGTGGCCGGCGCGCGGCGCTGTGGGCGTGGCCGGCGTNGGTGTGAGGGGGTCTGGGGGTCTGGGGTGGGCACGGAGCCCGCCCCGCCGCCCCGGGGACGGGAGCACCCAGCCGGTGCCCGCCCGAGGGGAGGAGGGCCCGGGCGGAGCGGGTGCGGAAGCAGCGCCCAAAGCCCCTCACGGGGCCCGGCCCGGCCCCCGACACGGCCCCGCCGTCGGTCACGGGTGGCTCGGGAGCAGCCGCGGAAGGCCTTCCCCGTAGGATCGGGTGCTTCACGGGCTGAAAGGGGGAAATACGGACAGGGAGCGGTGGGAGTGCGGAGTAAAGTGCTCCGGTCTTGGGGTGTTAAAGGGGGAGAGCGGGGGGGAAGGTTAATCTTCCCTGCGGGATCGGGTGCCGAATGGAAAAGGGTTAACACGAAGGAATATGTAAAGGGGATGATGGGAATGAGGAGTAACGTGCTCCGGTTTGGGGGTGTTGGAGGTGCGGAGCAAAGGGGGAGAGGAGGGAGTGAAAGAGTTAATCTTTCCTGCAGGACCAGAGAAAGGTGCTTTATGGAAAAAGGATCAGCGTGAGGGAATATGTAAAGGGAGCAGTGGGAATGTGGAGTAAAATACTCCAGTTTGGGGGTGTTAAAGGTGTGAAGAGAGGGAGAGGAGAGGAAAAGTTAATCACCTCTGCTGCCAGGATCAGGATAAAGTTCTTTATGGAAAAGGATTATAATGAGGGAATATGTAAAGGGAATGATGGAACGTGGAGTACTGTATTCCGTGGTGTTTGTGCTGAGCACTTGGGAACCAGAAGGATTCACTGCTCTGGTTTCCTGGGGCTCTGTGCTCCCAGCTGGTGTCTTGGTGCCTGGAGTACCCGAATCTTGGGAATTCGGTCAGTGTTTAGGAATCAACCTCCTTGTGTGAGTCTGAGTGAACATTTTTGGGTTGTTTTTAATAGAATGAACTGTTATATACCTAATAGAGTATAATGAGCTGTTGGGATGCTGAAGTGATTGTGGGTTGTGTTTGGGAGAATCCCGAGGAAAGGCCTCCAGAAGGATTCTGGCCTTAGTGCCAGAGTTTCCTGAGCTCAGCATCCACGTGTTTTACAGGACTGTGGAAAGACAACGCGGGTTTCTTTTCATGAAGGGGCAGAGATGAGGCATGAGCTCCCTCTCTGAAACCAGGACGGGGCGGTAAATTTGGGATTACATGGGCTGTTGTGTAATGCAGAAAGGAGATTAGCTGGCTGGGATTGGGATGAGAGGAAAACACCCTGGGATGTTCAGTGAACAGTGTGGCACAGCCCCAGAACCTCCCCCAGCCCAGCTCTGCTCCTTCTTTCCAGGTACAACCCTGAACTGGCACAGGGCCATCTGTTTTTCCAGCGGTGAGTCAAGTATCACATCCCCAAAGGGGCGAAGAACAATCAGGGGTTGTCTCAGGAGTGTTTCAGTAGTATTTTATGTGTCAGGATCCTGGTGATGAATGAACCTGTCAGGCTCTCACGGAGTTACTCGGTGCTATTTTTGTTCGGGGGGTTCCTGGGCCTGTCTGGCGTCAGAGTTTGGATCACTGTGCACCAACAAGTCCTGGGTTTTTCTCTCTGATGAGCCAAGAGTTTAGAAATTAGAACAAGTACAGCTGGAGGAACAAAAATAGCTTTACCTGCCTGTTGTGGAATGTTGTATGTGAGGAGAGGGAGGAGCAGCAGCACAGCAATTCCAGCAGATCCTGAGGCCTGGGAATCCTTTCCAGGGTGCACAGGACTTGGAGCAACCTGAGATAGTGGAAGGTGTCCCTGCCCATGGCAGGGGTGGAACTGGATGAGCTTTAAGGTCCTCCCAACCCAAACTAGTCTGGAATTCTGGGATTCTTTCTATCCATGCTCATGGAGCCGACAGCTCTGCTCTTCGCAGGGAGCTGCAGCACCGTCCTGCCCTTTTACAGGAGACTTTCTGCAGGGAGTTGTGGCTGGAGGTCAGGGGACACAGTCCCCTGCTCTGGCAGCAAGGAGGGACTGATGGTGCTTGGCACAAAGGACTGAGTGCTGGGGATAAATGAGACTGGAAGTGGGTGTAGCCTGAGTTTTTCAGTCCTTGGCTCTAATACCTCGGATTATAATTCCTTTGAATCCCTCTCTCCCCCTTGTACAGAGCATTAAAGGGTGAGAAAGAAAGGCTTAAGGAGCACTGAGCTGTTCTGTGGCGCTGCAGCCTCTGAAAAGGTTCCTGCTCACATCCAAGATATCCAGAACACGGAGGAACAGGGAATTAAGGGTGATTGTCTTGAAGGGAATCTTTTAATTCCTGTCTTCAGGTGAAGACACAGCCCCGGTGGCTCAAAACAGTTGTGGTCTTTTGACATAACTGGGTTCCCCTGGGGAAAAAATGAACTTCTCTTTCCAGGAAAAGAGTGATTTCAGCTGGAGTGAGAGTATGGTGGGGAATGGGGAGGGGAGCAGCCTTGCAGTTCCTTGGGAAAATCTGAATTAATCTTCTATCAAGCATTGTGAGAAGGGGATAATAGTGGATTTGTTTTCCAAAGACAACGTCCAAGTCAGACTTTGGGACTTGCTGCTTGACAGAGGAGTTTTGGGATGATTTCTCTGTTGGGAAGAAAGAGCACAGTGATTTCCTGAGCGTGGCTTCCTAATTAGTGATTATTAGAAAGGATAATATTTAGTTCTGTGTGATACTGGAGATGCCAAATGCTCCCCCTCAGGGCTGGGAACCCCAGAAGTTGGTGCGTTCAGCCTTTCCTGGTGTTCCTGCTGTAACCCAGAGCCTGTGGAAAGCCAGTCCCGTGGAGGTCCGTCAGCTTACAAGTGCTGTGTCCCTCCTGCCTTCCTGGGACACTTCCCAAGCCCCAAAGGTCTGGAAGCGCAGACTTCTTAATCGTGAAAACTGTTCTGATGGAAGGTTTGGGGTTAATTCTGGGGGAACAGCACAGGGAAATGTGTGCTGGGGGTTGTGTCTGAGGTTTGGCTTTTGGTTTCATGGATGAATGGTCAGAGTTGTGGGTTGGTCCTTTTTGTCACCTTCATATCCTGCCTGTGAGGGGATCCCGATATTGGTGAATGACAGCCAGAGCTTCCAGAATTCCGGAGTGCAGGGTGCAAACACCACTGAAGCTCTAACACTGGGTTTCTGTGGAAAAGGGAGCGTGTTCCCCACAGAGCCAAGGGCCAGATCCATGACTTTTGGAAACCCTGTGCAAGACAGGAGCCCAACTGGTGCTACACCCCAAGGCCTCTCTCTGAAATGTTAGTTTATAAGTTTCCACAACATGTTTTTCAGGAAAATGTTGGTGTTTAACATGTGAACTTTGACCAAGTTCTAATTGCAGAAAGTCAGGAAACCCCTTCCTGTGAGAGCTCAGCTTTGCTGGGGAGTGTTTAATGGTGCCCCAAAACTATTTCTGAGGGGCTTTGGAGGGGATTTTCTTCTAGGAGGCGAATTGACCCCATATATGCTGTGGGTTTGGAAAGCGCAGAGTTCTGCTTGGAGAATTTTAAGGTAAAATTCAAACCTGACTCTCAGAGGGCACTGAGGGATACAGAGGTTATCCTAGGAATGTCCTCCAAGACAGCCGCCCTTAATTCCATGTTCCTCCCTGTTTTGGATATGTTGGATGTGAGCAGGAACCCTTCAAGAGGGTAGTGGAGGAAAGAACAGAGAGGAAAACTTTGTTTGGCATCACCAAAACCAGAGTGTTCAGCATCTTTTGGCTCCTGGTGAGCAACTGGTGGTGGTGACAGGCCACAAAAAGGAAGAGCAGCTTTGCAAGCTGTCGTTCCAGGGAGGTATTTTTGTCCGTGTTCTCAAAGTACAGACTAAAAAAAGCCTTAAAAGCTTTAGGAGGCATCTTTGGAGACACAGAAAGCCAGTGATGTTTTGAAATCCTCGAGGAGAGCGAGCAGTTGGTGTGGGTGAAGGTGTGGGACACAGAGCGGGGAGGAGCAGTCATCCCGAGATCCTGCAGCGAGAAGGGGATGGTTGGGGAACACCTGCGAGGGGCAGCGAGCGCAGAACAGCCGGTGCTGCTTGGCCATGGATACTCCCTTGGCAAGGGCAGTTGGCTCCTTCTAGGATAAGGTGTCAGGGCTCTCTCTGGCTGCTGTCACGGATCCAGAGAGGTTTGATTTCTGTGCCAATAATATGCGCAGGTAGGTGAGGCTGAAAAAAACCCAGAGCCTAAGAAGGTGCCAGTCTGTGCTGGATAGAAATGTGGGTGAATGAGCACAGAGCACCAGTAACAGCCTCGTTAATGGGTCTGGGTGTACTAGGAGGGGCACTGGGGCTGTGGGGTCTCAATCCTCACTGAAAGGGTGCTGTTAGCTAACTGTGCAGGTTAAAGCTCTAAATGGCACAGAGCAAGGAAGGGCTGCACGGATGGTCTGTGATTCACGAGTGAGAAATGGGTTTGAGGAATTAAATATGGCCTGAAAACAGGCTGCAAGTCACAAGGACAGTGCTGAGGGTTGGGGTTCAAGCAAAACCAACCAGCTGCAGGCACCAGGATAATTGATGAGGTGTCATTCATAACTGAGGGAACCTGGTGACCTCCTGTGGGGGCAGGGGGTGAAAGTTTTGAGCATGAAAATTGGAAAATAAGCTGCAGGATATGAGGTAATCTTTCCAGTACCAGTGGTGGTGAGGTGTCACAGTGACAGCCCTGATGTGGTTTTGATGTGACACTGGTAGAGTGACATGAACTGAACAGGCTGAGTGTGAATCACCCCAGGCTGTGGAAAGTGGGGGCAGGAGAGGCTACTTGTCCTGGGGAGAGGGAGGGGACACTCCAGGAATTCACTGTTTGCAAGGAGCATCCTGGGTTGTGTCACTGGGGTGTGACACAGGCCCAGGGCAATGCCAGTCCCTGTGCTGGCACTGCTGAGGTACCTCAGACCTGGGGACAGTTCTGCGACCGACAAGACACTGAGGGGCTGGAGCGTGTGCAGGGAAGGGAAGGGAGCTGGGAAGGGGCTGGAGCAGCAGGAGGGGCTGAGGGAGCTGGGGGGGCTCAGCCTGGAGAAAAGGAGGCTCAGGGGGGACCTTGTGGCTCTGCAAGTCCCTGCCAGGAGGGGGGAGCCGGGGGGGGTCGGGCTCTGCTCCCAGGGAACAGGGACAGGAGCAGAGGGAACGGGCTCAGGTGGGACAGGGCAGGGGCAGGGGGGACAGTGGGGAAATTCCTCCTGGGAAGGGCTGTCCAGCCCTGGCACAGCTGCCCAGGGCAGGGGTGGATCCCCATCCCTGGAGGGGTTTCAAAGCCCTGTGGATGTGGCACTTGGGACATGGTCAGTGGTGGCCTGGGCAGTGCTGGGGGACATCTGGACTCGATGGTCTGAGAGGGCTTTTCCATCCTCAGTGATTCCACGTGGTTCCCGGTGCTGTTCCCAGTGCTATCGGGCTCTTCATGCCCACTGGGAACAGCACAGGAGTGGTTTAAATGGCAGGGAGGGCCCAGGTTAGCAAACCCTGTCTGGCACCTGGTACCTGCAGACATTGCTCAGGGGGGCTGAGGAGTCTCCAGCTGCTTAGGAGCAAATGGGATAAACATCTGTTGGGAATAATTTGAGCACCACTTATGATGCTCGGGGTGAGGGACATAAGGTGGAGCCCTTGGAGGCCCCTCCAGCCGTGCCCCCTCTTCCTCATGACCTGTAATTGCTGACCAGGTTTTATCTGTACTGTGGCTCCCTGACCATGACTGGGGCAGGAGAAGTGCAGGGGGAGAAGGGCCTTTCACTGCAGGCAGGATGAGGCACGTGAACAGGGAGAAAAATGGTGTGTCCTTCAGTGCAGATGTGGGATGGCCTTGTGTGAGGCACAGAAATGTCATGGCTGTGCTGAAGGGTTTGTCTGGATTTTATGCAATTCATGTCCTTTAATGGGGAGTTGGGGCAGCTTTGGGGAGGGTTTGAGTCTTCATTTTCAGAATATGTGTAGTGCTGAAAACTCAGAAATGATACTGAGGGTGGATCTGACAAAGTCACCACTTCAGGAATAACACAGAGTCAGAGACTTGTAGTTTGGGTTGGAAGGGACCTTAAAGCTCATCTCATTCCACTCGCTCCAACACCCTTGTGCTGTTGTTCCCAGGGCTGGAGCAGCTCTGCAGGGGGGTTTCACCTCAGGGGGCACAGGGGCACAATCCCCCCTGCCCTGCTGCCCACGCTGGGGGACCAGCCCAGGGCACGGGGGTTTCTGGGTGGCCGGGGCACATATTGCCTCTCATCCACCAGCACCCCCAAGTCCTTCTCAGGGCTGTTCTCCATCCCTCCAGTCCCAGCCTCTGCTCATACTGGGGGTGCTCCCAGCCCCTGGGCAGGCCCCTCCCTTGGCTGTGCAGCCCCTCCTGAGGTTGGCAGGGCCCCACGTCCCCAGCCTGGCCAGGCCCCTTTCCATGCCCCATCCCTTCCCCTGGTGTGTGATGGCACCCCCAGCTCAGTGTCCCCAGGTGGGCTCAGTGCCCCTGTCTCTGCCACTGGCAGAGATGGTGAACAGTGCTGGCCCCAGTCCCGACCCCTGAGCACCCCCCTCCTCACTGGTCTGCACTTGGACATGGAGCCACTGACCACAGCGCTGAGTGTGACCACCCAGCCCGTTCCTCATCCTCTGAGGAATTGTAAAGAGTTATAAAAAATATCTATTTATCCATCTGTCACATCCATGTCTGCCCTGTTTAGAGAGGTGGATGTTGTGTGGGACAGCGTCAAACACTTTGCACAGGTCCAGGTGGATCATCCGGAAGCATTTTAGCAATTTCATACCCCGAACAAGAGGCTTGGGATGAGATGTTCACAGTGGTCTGGTAGAGAGGATCAGAAAAGGGCATTAGTAGCAGGAAGAGCAGAGCGCTGCAGGTGCGTGCTGGGTGAGCTGTTCTCACAGCTCAGCCAGGGGGGCAAGGATCGGTGGAGTTCCTCATGTTTGATGAGGATGTACTGCCGGGAGAGGGACGGGAGGGTGTGCACCCGCAGCTGGGGGTGCTGGGGGAGCTCTGGGATGTAACTGCACGGGGGTGTTGCATCACTCCGGTATCTTTAGGAGAAAGTGATTCCCCAGCCACTTGTGGAGCAGCTACTTTGATAAGCAGAAAGGAGGAGGTTATTCCAAAGGGGTCACGTGGGATGCGTTGCATAAGGACGTTTGCCAGGGCAGGCTCTGGCCCCTCAGGTTTCCTCTGTGGTTCCGGACCGTGGCCGGGAGCGGCACAAACAGGACACTGGCAGCTGGTGCCACGCTGGGGACAAGGGGCTCGTGGCCGAGGGGTCCTGGAGCCACAGGATTCCTTGGCTTGGCTCAGCAGTGCCTCACGGCTCCGTTTCCACGGGTATATCCGCTGGCTTTGCAGCCCATGTGACAGGGACAGTGGCCTGGGGAAAGGATCTCCCAGCTTAGCCGAGTGTTTATTTTGAGCTGCTCCTCTGTGGTTTGATGCTGAGTTATCCCAGGAGGAGTTATCCAGGGATATCCCTTCCCTGCTCTGCTTCCTCCAGTCAGCTCTGTCCTATCCATTCACTGATAGAAGCTTTTCCAGCTGGCAGAGTCTTCCTGTACTTCTTTGTTTTATGGAAGCTGCTCCATGTCTTTGTGAACTTCTCAGTGCCTTTTCCAGTTCCGCTCCTCTGGGGGATGCTGAGGAAGAGGAGGAATGCCTAGTGCTGCGTGTGACACTTAGCATGGATTTACGTAGTGATTCCATTCCATTCCATTCCATTCCATTCCATTCCATTCCATTCCATCCTTAATAGTTCCTAACACACAATTGCCTTTATTTTGAGTGCATCAGGCCACACTTAGAGGGAATTAAGGATCGGGACCCCAGGATATTGTTTTCCCCATGTGCAACATGTCCTGTTCACTGGATTTGAACTTCCAAAGGCACTCGGGGTTGTTTCTGACAACTCTCCAGTCGGCTGGACTTTGCCACCAGGAGTAGGAGGTAACTCAGAGTTACTTATGTCAACACTGCACCTTTTTTCCGGGGAGACTGAGTCTCCCACACAGCAGTTCCCTCTGGGAGTGCCTGATCCCCTCCCACTGGTGCAAGAATTGGACATTCCTCACAATCCTGGAGCCTCTCTCATAACCAGCTTCTATCCGTGTGAGGGCCCTCCCCTGGATCTCAGGCAGCTTAGTTTTATAGGAGTCTCCCATAAGGAGTTTTCTGGAGCACATTTTTAGTAGAATAGTGGAATCCCCAAAGGGTTTGCACTGGAAAGGGCCTTAAGGATCATCCATGGGCAGGGACACCTCCCACTGTCCCAGGTTGCTCCAAATCTGTCCAGCCTGGCCTTGGACACTCCCAGGGATCCAGGGGCAGCCACAGCTGGTTACAATACTGACCATACAGCAGGAATAGCACTGAGCTGAGTAATGGTGGATTGATTGATCTTATTGATTGGGAAGGTCACAGTAAAATGTGCTGGATGAGAAGTGCTGAGCTTGGTCATGTTTGGGATAAAATGAAGGAATTGCCACCTAGAGTCAGTTCAGTATTTGCCAAGAGATGGTGGAGGAGATTTAGAGGGTTTGAAAAAGTCCTTTACAAAAGACATTCTGAGAACACTTTGTTTAAAGTTTGTGTATTTGTGGCACTTGGGAGTTTAATGCTTTTCTATTTCTGTGACATCCCAAACTTTTGTGTTTCGTGGCTCTTCACGTGGAGCATCATGTCATCTCATCCACACTACCAAGTTGTTGTCTAGTGCTGTTGGGAGTATTTTAGGAGGAAGAAAGGGCATTGGATAGACACCACAGCCAGTGAGTGATTCTTCCAAGGCAGGAGTATTGCTGAGGTTCTTTTGTGGCAAAAAGGTTCAAAAATGTCCTGAAAACAGATTTGGAAACTGGTTTTGGATGTCAGCTCCTGTTTTGGGAGCAGATAACTTTGTCCGGGATGTAGAAATTATTGAAGTGCTCTTTCTGAATCTGTCATTGTTGCTGCTCACGCATTTCAAGATATGGCTAATACTTTGTAAAATAAATTATATACCACTTGTAAAATGGGGTTTGTTTCAGATAACCCCTGAATTTTTGAACTCAAAACATAATGTTGTGGAGGGGGAGAAACAGGCAAAAAGATGAGAATGAAGTGAGTTTGCACGTTGTGGCTATTGAAATCTGGTTCAAACACTTGTTTCAGGCTTTCACCACAGTTGTAGCCGTAGAGCTGGAGTGGAGAGAACGCAGCCTGAAATCTAATTTATTGAGGAGTTTCTACTTCGTGAATATGAAAAGTAACCCTTCTGTGCAGAACAATCCATTGAGGCCTTCCTGGCTGTTCCAAAGCCTCGTTCCTGCTGGAGCAGTGTTGGGATTAACCCCTTCCAGACACCGGCCCCACGGGGTTGTGCATGGCTGTGATTTTCCCATAGGAAGTGTTCTGTTCCCCCGTGACCTCTGTGTCCTTTCACAGCACAAAGCACGTCGTTCTTCCCATGGGAATGGGAGGGGAGAGCAGGACCTTGGTGTTAGAGCCCATTGTGCAGCAGTTCTGAGAAGGGGGTTTGTCCTGAGCGTGGCTCTTGTTTTCCCACCTCTGACGTCCTCAGAGGAATGTCTCATCCCCAGCCCTTGCTGTGGCAGAGTCCACACTTGCTGAGGAGAGGGAGAACTGGATTCCCGAGCTCTGTGCCTCTCTTCCTTCCCCTTCTCCCCTTTGCTGGTGGTGGGATTTGGGAGCTGCCGTGGCAGTGACGCAGCTGGGGATCCCTTCAAGCATCTGGAGCCTGTGAACCCCCCCATGGCCCAGCTGAGGACAGGAAAATCCGAGTGTTTTGCTGTTGGGAGTGATCCAACATCTGGCTGTTTGCGTCTCCAGGGAAACTCTGATTGCTCTTGTTTTCAGGGTGTCTGTGGTGCTGAGCTCCAGCATTCCCAGGAAATCACTGCGGTGCTGAGGGCTCAGGAGAGGGCAGAGCTGTTTGCAGGGCAAGGGGAGGCCGTGGGTCATGGACTCCTCTGCTCTGTGTGTGCTGGGAATAGCTCAGGAGGGTGTGAAACACCTGCAGCTCAGGACCTGGGGGGGTGAGCACGGAGGTGGCACATGGATCCGAACACTGCCCTGTTTGGACCCTCCCTTCCTGGCTCACAGGCTGAGCCGGAGCCCAGAAATGTTCCTCATTTACAGAGCGAATTCGATATGTTCTGGCTGATCTTGTCTCCAGCAGCATCAGTCCTGCTGCTTCCACTGGTTCTGCGGCAGCCCTGAGGGCAGGAGGTTTCTCTGCTCCTCCAGGAGCCTGTGTTGGGTTGATGGAAATGTGGCAGTGCCTCTGGGGAGGGGGAGTTCCTGCTGCGGGTCCCTCTGCCCTCCTGCTGTGTGAGCAGGCTGAGCTGCTCCCCGGGCAGAGGCCGACCCAGGCACCTTTAGAAATCTGCATTTTGACTGAACTCTTCCTTCTTTCCCATTCATTCCTCCCCAGTCCTTCCCCAGAGACTGCCTTGGCAGGAAAGCTCCTCAAATCCCACATCTGCCCTGGGGCTGCCGCGGGGCTGAGCTGTTCCCGTCCTGTGGGAGAGGCAGCTCAGCCCCTGGACCTGTTGGTCCCAGCAGGTGTTGCTGGGGGGCTTTGGGGCACAGAGGGACCATGTTGGGTCTGCCCCTGCTTTACAAGGCTTGGTGTTGTAGATGGAAAATGCTGGATAAAATTTCCATTAGAAGTTTAATTACAGGCAACGTGATGGATTAAGTTATTTTATGTGTTGAACTGCAATAAAAATTGCTACAGAACAGGGATTTATTTATTTTTCCTTATTCCCTCCCTTACTCTTCACTACCTCAGTTTTGTGTTTTTAGGACACCTTTGCCAGGAATTCCAGAATATTTTGTGGAAGACTGGGGAGCTGAACATACTTAAATGCCAGGTTTCTGTGTATTATAAAGGGAAAAGTTTTCTACCTTTGATAGTCCTTCGTCTGAGCTCAGGGTGGGCTCTGAGTTGCCACTGGCTCTGTTTCCCTGCTCCAGAGTCCAGGGGGGCTCCTGGGAAGGCTGTAAAAGGCTTTCAGCCAGAAATGTAAAGAATTTGGAACATGTTACTGTTGTTGAGTGAGATTAAAACTGTTATCTTGGGAAAAGTAGCAGGTTAGAGTTAATTTTTTCCTGCCAGAAGAAATTCTACGTTTGTTCCCTGTGCTGGTCAGTCTTGGTTTTTGTGAGACTGTGCAGGAGGGTGGAGCTGGGGAGTGGTCGGGCTGTGTTCCCAGGGAACAGGGCATAGGACAAGAGGAACGCTCAGGTTGGACATCAGGAGGAGTTTCTCCCGGGAAAGGGTGGTCAGGCCTTGGAAGGGGCTGCCCAGGGAGGTGATGGAGTCCCCACCCCTGGAGTTGTCCAAGGGAAAACTGGATGTGGGGATCAGGCACAGGGTGGGCTGGGAGGGCTTTTCAGTGTCAGTGATTGTGGGATTCTGTGGGCTGTGTCTGTCTCTTGTACCTGAAGTGAACCAGAAACGCCTCCTGTGGTGCTGCAAGGTGGGAATGTCCCCATGTCCTGCTTCCAGGCAGACTTTGTCTTGGCTTTGCAGTTGTGCCAAAGGGAAGAGATCCCCTGAATGGATTCTACTTTAGTGCTTGCCCTGCGTTCAGAGGGTTTGTTTTGGGTTAGATAATGTCTGTTTGCAGAAATGACTTTAAGCAGTAGTTCCTGCCGTTCACTGTGACAAGCTCTGTCACAGTGTAAAGCCAATGAAGGTGGCAGAATTTAATATCCAGCCCCTCAAAATGTAAGAAGGAAATACTGGCCTTAGAATGCTTCGTGTTTTCTTACTGAATGCTGCTGTTTCACAGCAGGTGAAGTGAGTAAATACCAAGTTTTCCTCCTTGCAATTAGCAGAAATTGTTCCCAGTGTTGTGGTGCTTCCCAGAGGGGCTGTTGACAGCGCAGGCTGGGCAAGGAGCCACTACTGATGTGGTTTTTTGCCCCAGGACCAGCATGTCTGTGTTGTTCCCGAGTTCCTCACGGAACAGGGATGGTCCAGTCTGGACAGAGAAGCTGGATCTGCTCAGTCATTTAATGGAATCAGGGAATCCCCAAATGGTTTGCGTTGGGAGGGGCCTCAGGCTCATCCAGTGCCTTTGGGCAGGGACACCTTCCATTGTCCCAGGTTGCTCCAGGCCCCTTCCAGCCTGGCCTTGGACACTCCCAGGGATCCAGGGGCAGCCTCAGGACAACCTGTGCCAGGGTGTCCCCACCCTCCCAGCCAAGAATTCCTTCCGAAATTCCGAAGACCTTTCTAAAACAAGCTGATACTGTTTTTCCCCCTTTTGTTGTCTGTTTTGCCACAGCCCCCCCTGACCCCCCGCAGCAGCACCCGGCGCTCCCGGGGCGGGCGCGCTCCATGTGGGAGTTGCCCGAGCGCCCGCAGTGCCCCGGCATGGCAGCGAGGTGACGGCGGCCGAGGATGACCCTGACCGAGCGGCTGCGCGCCAGGATCTCGGGGGCCTTCTACAGCCACGGGCTGCTCTGCGCCTCCTACCCCATCCCCATCATCCTCTTCACTGCCCTCTGCATCCTGGCCTGCTGGTGAGTCCCGCGGGGCTGGGGGCGCACGGGGCTCCCGGGGCTCCTCTTGGCAACCCTCTCTCTTCTGGGCCCACCCAGGATCTCTTTTGTTTAAACTTCATGGGTTTGCGTCACCCCTTTTTATGGGACAAAAGAAATGGCGAGGATGAAGTGTCTTCATCTGGTTTAATAAGTAGAAACCAATGGAGTAAGTGAGCTAAAGCGGTAAATGAGATGTAAGCAACCCCCAAGCAGCTGGGGGTGGCCTCCAAGGCCATGAATTAAAAATGGGGAGAAGGAAAGCTGATCTTTGTCTCCACACCTGCCTACCCTGCTCTCCTTGGAGTTTGCACTCTTCTGTTTCACCCTTGGCACACACGTGTGTTGTAAATTCCCTGCTCTCCCTTATCTAGATACAAGTTGCAACTGGGTATAACCTCACTGAGAAATGTCACACGGGATGGGAATCATTGCCAGTGCGGGTGAGCCAACCTTTGTGCTCAGGCCTGTGCACACACGTGCATATCCAGATTCTGTCTTTGAGTTTCTAATTCCGAGTCTGTGTTGGTCAAAATACTCCTGATGCGAGGATTTGCTCCTCTGCTGTTGGAAAAGCTCTGCCTATGCTGACACAGCTGCAGGTTTTCCTCTGAGCTGTGATGGTAACACAGGCTGCTCTCACATCTCAGTTAAAGGATTATCAGAGGGATTATTTCCATGTATTGAAAACCCCCTGGGGTGGCTTCTCCTGGCTGGGACCCTTTGTAGTTGTGAGCAGCAGTCAGGGTGTTGCTTCCTGATTTTTCACTGCTCCATAGGAATCCTTGAAACTGTCAGGGACAGTTTGTCCCTCAGATCTCTTGCTCTGTAGAACATGAAGCTTCTACAGGGCCCAAGCAAGTGGATCCTGCCTTTGCTTTATCTTGGATGAGATTCTAAGTATCAGCTCCTTTTGACTTCAGCTTTGCTGGGTGTATCTTTCCTGTGGCATCTTTTCACCTGAAAGCTGCACCCAGCAAAGCCAAACCAGAGTTTCATGTGTGTCCTGAGTCACCATTTCACCTCGTTCCTGCTTGGGAATGGCTTCCCAGAGCTGCCCGAGGCCTCAGGCTCCTCTTTCCAGCTCTCCTAGGTGCTTCTGCCCAGGGTAAATGCAGGATTGCAGGACAACTGCTGCAGTGTGGAATAATGTTCACCCACAGGTGATGTGTTTGGGGAGGGATCAAAACAAAACCTCCATGCTTATTCCTCTTCCTTAATTCAGGATTTCCCAGCCAGGAGGAATCTGGTGTGGGTCACCAGCAGCTGTCCTTGTTGTTGGGATCCTCGTGCCCACTGGGCCAGGCCTTGTACCTGTCATTGTTCAGAGCAGGGGATTAGCGTTCCCATCACATCCCTGAGGCTCCAGACCAGGTGGTGTGTGGTAACTGTGGGTTTGTGCCAATGTCTGCATTCCCAAGTGCCAATATTTGAGGATTCTGCAGTGACTGGTTAGCTCCAGGCTGCAGAAATTCATCCAACACACCATCAGGTGTGAAGTGAAGAGTCTGTTTTCTTTGATGAGTTTCAGTAGCTCGTTAGCAAAGCAGATAATGACCCTGGGAGAGACAGGGGTTAAAAACATGGTGACAGCCCTGGAGAGCAAGAGAACCTCGGCAAAAAAATGAGGTGTGGCTGAAGTGCTCGCTTTTTGGGGGTGTTTCAGTTCCTGTTCTGCTCTGCATTAACTGCTGGTAACTGGGTGTTAACTCTGGCTGGAGAAGTGGCTTTGCTAATCAGGTCAGAACTATTCTGGAGTGGGGCCCTTGTACTGGTGAGGGCCAGCTCTGACAGGGTGTCTCTCACAGGAGTGAGCCCTGACAGGGTGTCTGCACAGGACACTGAAATAGCTGTGGGAAGTTGAGTTTGGGTCCAAGGCCTTCAAGTCTTCCTCTCCTTATGAGCCCGAGGTCTGGCTCAAGCACTGTTGATGGCGGGGTGGGCGGTGCCACGAACTTCATCTGTGTCCTGTAGGTTCACCTGTTTCCTACAGGAGGAAGAAATCCCTCCCTGGGAGGGTGGGCAGGCCCTGGCACAGGTTGGGCAGAGAAGCTGTGGCTGCCTCTGGATCCCTGGAAGTGTCCCAGGCCAGGCTGGATGGGGCTTGGAGCCACCTGGGCTGGTGGAAGGTGTCCCTGCCCATGGCAGGAGGTGGGACTGGATGATCCTGAAGGTCCCTTCCAAACCAAACCATTCTGGGGTCCCATGTGTTCTCATGGCAGAGGTGGCCCCTGGTATCCCGGATGGAATTAGGGAGTGCATTGCCAGGAGGTGAAGGACGGTGACCTGGTGATCCTCCTCAGCCTCTGCTGTGTTTTTTCCCAAGCTGAGAAGGGAGGTGGTGCTGAAGGGGAGGACAGATCCATGCTTCCAAGGGATTTGGGAATTGCTCCTTTTGGCCGGGTAGCTTTGCAGCTGCAGTCCACATATTGTTGATTCCTTTAAAACAAGAAGTAAAACTAATTATATCCCCTTGCAGCAAGGCTGCATCCCAAGGATGTTGCATTTCTCCTTGGTTTCTGCTATAGTTCAGGTGTCTCCTGGCCAGAGCTCAATCCAGGGGCTGCTCTGTTGGACTGGGAAGGAACTGGCTGGTGGCCACACAGTGTCACATCTGCATTCTCCATGTGCTGAGGGCTCAGGGATGGTCGTTGGCACCAATTTACTGCTGGAATTGAATGATTTGTGCCCTTGGAAAGTGCTCCTTTTTCCCAGGATGGAGTTCTCTGATTTGTCTCAGCTACTCCGCTGCAAAAACAAGTGAGAAATGAGCTGGAATTGGGAGAAGGAAGCTGGTGGGGAAAAATCCAGTCCCAGCTTTGGGGTAGAAGCTCATTTAGAACCCTTTTCTGTGCATCTTGGCTGGTCAGAGCCCTCAGCAGGTCAGTGTCTGACACCAGCACAGAGCAAGGAAGTCACAGACTCTTGGAGTCACTGAATCCTTAAGGTTGGAAAAGCCCTCTCAGACCATGGCATCCAACCATCCCCCAGCACTGCCCAGGCCACCACTGACCATGTCCCCAAGTGCCACATCCACGGGGCTTTGACACCCCTCCAGGGATGGGGATCCACCCCTGCCCTGGGCAGCTGTGCCAGGGCTGGACAGCCCTTCCCAGGAGGAATTTCCCCACTGTCCCCCCTGCCCCTGCCCTGTCCCACCTGAGCCCGTTCCCTCTGCTCCTGTCCCTGTTCCCTGGGAGCAGAGCCCGACCCCCCCCCGGCTCCCCCCTCCTGGCAGGGACTTGCAGAGAGTGAGAAGGTCTAAATCAGACCTTGGGAACGAGCTCCACGTCCTTCTAATAAGGAAAGAAGAATTGCAGAAGTAGCTGGAACCAGAGTCCCTGGGGGTGTGTGTGTATATGTTTATTTATTTCTGAAAGAACATTTCAGTGTCTCCCAGGTTTTGTTTGATAACCAGGGGAGCTGAGTTGCCCTCAGACTCCTCATGCTCCAGGTCCCTAGGGAACAGTCTCCTGGGGTTTCCTGATGCCACTGGAGCAGGGGGTGTGTGATGAGGCCTCTGTTCTCTCCCTTCCCAGGGCAGAATTTTGAGGCCCTGTCAGTGGGAAACAGGTCAAATCCATCATAATTTATTCAGAACCGGGCCTGCTGATGCACCTGCCAAGGGTGAAAATGAGCTGTCGCCGCCAGCTATTGACCTTCCTGACCCTCTGGCAGGGGCAATCTGTTGGATTCCCTCTCTGCTCAGCAGTGGGATTCAGCAGGTCTGTCCCTGCGAGAGCTGAGGCTGCAAACAGGCAGGAATGATTCCAAGGCTGCAGGTGTTTGTTGGGGCTCCTCCAAACCCACAGGTGATTCAGGGGGATCCACCTCTGCCGAAGCACACTGTGTGCATCTCAAGTGTTTTCCTTGGGTTTCTGGACACACTCATCAACACTGAAATCTTTTAGGGAAAAAAATCACTCCCCTGGTCAGTCATTCTGCTTTCTTCACCACTTGATTTGATTTTTGGACTTTATTATTCCTTTTTCTCTTCCCTCCCGTTGCACAAAGAAATTATAATAATTAGATGTTGTGTTTCTGTCAGACTAATAAAAAGCAAATCTGACAGGCTTTGCTTCTGGTTTCATTGTTCTTTTGCAGCCCTTTGTTGCTCACTCTGAGGCCTCATTGCTTGTTCCTCCCCGGCCTTTGATGATCCAAACTAAGCCCCAGTGAAGTGGGCAGAGCATTGCATGAAAACAATTCTGAGGCCTTTATATTTATTCTGGCAATATGCCAGGAAAATTCAGCTATAAACAGAAACATTGATGAGAAATTTTAAGGCCACAAAAAGACTGAAGTTCATTCTCCGGTTCATTTTATTGCTGACAGTCCCAGATCATCGATGGATCTCTGTATCAGCAGCTTGGCTTTTGCCACCAGTTCAATTCTGATTGGCTTTTAACAACTTTTAAAAACCTCTGGGGGTACAAACCCCATTCTAAACTCTCTGCAACTGCAGTTTCTCAGCTTTGGAATATTTAGTCTTTGTTGTGGGGCAGGTGCTGCGTTCAGCCAAAGGTCAGTATTTTGTAGCTGTTTAGGAGTCTCATTGCTGCTATTAAAAGTGCTTTGAGAACAAATGAAGTTACTGACAAGTTTTGGAAATAGTTTCGGTCTAAATGAGGAAATGAGGGGATTATGAAGGGTTTGGGGCAGCCATTGCAAAGCACTGAATGTCTTGGTTTGTGCGGGGTAAGCAGTGACTGAGCCATGGCTGTGCTTGGTGTTTTTAGCACAGCCAACTTCGAGGTGATGGAAGAATTCAGGAGAAGCCCTTCTTTCTCTCCCAGGACTTCTAGTTATCCCTTTCCAAGGGAGAAGGATTCTTGTGCTGGGAAGAGACACCAGTCATTCCTATGAAAGCTAAAGCCCTCTCGCTGTGTGTCCTGTCCTGCACAGCTTGGCTTGTGCTGGAGTGGGCCCTGTCATTCCTTGAGCTCTTCTGCCCATGAAGTCTGTTAAAAGCCCCAGCTCTGACGTCCTGCTCTCTCCCCAGTTACCCACTGCTGAAGCTGCCCCTGCCGGGGACGGGCCCGGTGGAGTTCAGCACCCCCGTGAAGGACTACGCTCCCCCCGGGCCGGGCACGGTGTCACAGCACGGGGACCCCGGCGAGAGACCCGACTGGGTGAGTCCTGCTGGGGCTGGGGGAAACGGCCCTGCTGAGCTGCTGCCTGTGCTGAGTTACCTGTGCTGTGTTACCTGTGGCCCAGAGAAGCTGTGGCTGCACCATCCCTGGAAGTGTCCGAGGCCAGGCTGGACAGGGCTTGGAGCCACTGGGATAGTGATTCCGTGAGGTACCTGTTGGTTTGATGCTCCTGCTGCCTCCAGCTCTCACTGTCTCCACGTGGGCTCTTCCCAGGTGAAGGAAGTCACCTGAGCACAGAGCAGATTCACACACAGTCACAGAGCCATTTAGGTTGGAAAAGACCTCCAAGGCCATCAAATCCAACCTTCCAGCACAGGCTGGGCAGATCTGCAGCACTGTGAGAGGTGTGTGTGTGAGAGGCAGCAGTCCCTGCTCCTGCCTTCCCTTCCAGGACCAAGTGCAGCAGCAGTGACAGCCCCTGCCTCCCACAGAGGTGCCCCAGGCTGCTGCCAAAGCGATCAGTGGCGTTTTGCCTCTTGGAGAAACAGACTCTTTTTGTTGTTGCTCAGCTAGTCCTGTCATGTTCCACCTCTAATTAGGGAAAGGAAAACAGAGCCTGGCGCAGCCCTTCCCGAGAGGCTGCCGGGCCCTGCCTGCTCCTGCCCCGGGAGCTCACTGTCACCCTGTTCCCCCGCAGTACGTGGGTGCTCCCGTGGCCTACATCCAGCAGATCTTTGTGAAAGCCACCGTGTCCCCGTGGCAGAAGAACTTCCTGGCTGTGGATGTGTTCCGGTCCCCGCTGTCCCGCGTCTTCCAGCTGGTGGAGGAGATCAGGAACCATGCCCTGAGGGACGGGTAAGGCGCAGGGACCCGCTGCTGGGCACACCTGCCTGGAAACCACTGCCTCTGGGTCTGAGGATGGGCTTGGAGCTGATGAGAGTCTCAGAATTAAAGGAAAATGAGGGATCAGTGCTGACAAGGGGTGTGGGTGCATCCTGCACACAGAGCACTTCACATTTCTGCTGGAGACATTCCCTGTCCTTCAGTTGTTGGTAATCCTCAGGAATCTTCTGGTCAGAGTCTGGAAGGGGCCTCCAAGTTGATACCTGTTAGAGCAGGTGCAGTGTCACAGAATTCTGTCCGAACCACACCAGCTCTGTATCAGTGAGTTCCTGTGCCCCCACTGTGCTCCTTGGAATTCCACATGGTCAGGCACCTTCTCCTGACTCTCACTTCAGTTGTTTTTAGGACCAGTCGATACTTGTTTGGTTTTATCCTGTCACAGCCTTTGTAGAGCAATAGCTTTCCCCTATTTCCAGGTATTTCCAGGGAGAGCTCACGCTCCCCACTCCAGATCCGTGTTTGTTAAGCCAAACATAAAACTCTTGGCTCACTGGTGAGAGGCTCAGTATTCCATGTGCCATGCTGGGCCTTCCCCTTGGCACTGTTGGTGTGGCATTCCTGGAGGTGGGAGAGCAGAGCCGTGCACAGATTCTCAGAGAATTGTCACTTGTGTGGTATTTTCCATGGACAGGCTTTTCCCCATCATAGGTACCTTTGTCATGGCCACTCACATCAGTTGTACACGTTATGAGGTGATTTATTACCAGCCCTGTGTCCCTCTGTCCTTTCCAGCTTCCATCTTTCTGTCTTTTCCATCTCCCTGATGAGATCACACCTCAGAGCAGAAACTCTTTTTAGCCCCCAAGTGGGGTCTTGCCCTTTGTGCTGTTAAAAGAAAGAGGATTAAATTTATCCCAGTCCTCAAATCATCCACTTCAGATCCTCTGTTCCTTTCCTGAGTCCACAGTGTTCCTGGGCTTTGTGTCATTGTCAGATGTCCCTGGGTCTTATCACAAGTTATTAATAAAAATACATAATAATCACAGAATTCTAGACTGGTTTGGGCTGGAAGGGACCTTCAAGCTCATTCAGTCCCACCCTCCCATGGGCAGGGACACCTTCCACTATCCTAAGTTGTTCCAAGCCCCGTCCAACCTGGCCTTGGACATTTCCAGGGATGAGGCAGCCACAGGTTCCCTGGGCACCCTGTGCCAGTCCTGGTTCTCTGACCTGTCTGTGGGGAATCCCACTTGTTTCCCTCAGCACTGGAAGGTGGTTCCCCTTCCAGCAGCTCCACGACACTGTCCTTACCCTGGTTCTTCCTGCACCACAGTTTTGTGTCTTTCCTGTGAATTAATGCATCTTCTATGTGGTGCTGCATCCAAAGCTCTGGGGCCCCAGGGAATGAGGCCAGCTCTGCTTCCCCCCACCAAGGAGTCAGGAATTTAGAGGAAAGACCCCCATATTCTCTGCTGGGAAACCAAGAATGCCTTTTATACACAAACAAATTACCTTGGTGGGGATTTTTTTAAATTTATTTTCCATTGAGTTCTAAGTTTTTATCTGAGAGTTCCATGTTTTTATGTGAGTTCCTGGTTTTATGGAATTCCTGGCTGAGCTCCTGCCTGAGTTTGCTGTCTAAGGCCAGAGAGGCTTCCCAGCATGTCCTTTGGTGCTCAGTGAGGATGAGGGTGCTGAGAACAGCCCAGATGGGGGGAAATGGTGCCACTGGCCCTTTGATCATCTCCCATCTTTCCAGCCCGGAGCTTCCTTCATCCTTGGTCCTTCAGCTCTCACAGTCGGGGAGGGTTCACTGCTTCATTCCCGAGTGTCCACCCCGCTCCTCCGCCTCATGATTGTCCTTGTCTTGGCCCATCCCTTGCCCCCAGCTGCTGCTCCCAGGGCCATCTTTTAGCAATGCCATTTTTGCTCTTCAATACACATTTACTCTTTTTTTCCTCTCCCCTGGCAGCTCCCACAGCCTTGGGCTGGCCTTCTGTCCACGTGTGCAGTCTGTCTCCCCTGTTATCCTACGGGATAATATAATAATCTGTTCCCAATTCCAAGGCAGAAACAACTCACACCAAGGACTGTGTTGTCCCCTTGTTATCTCCCTTGTATTCTCATTATCTCTCCTCGACCCTGCCCTTGTTGAGCACTGAGGCAATATGGAAGCAAAATTAGTACTACTATTACTATTATTATTATTATTATTCATACTACCAGAAGAAAAACACTCCAACACTCAAACCTAAACCTTGGGGTAAGGTCACGATGTGGAGGATGGACCCTGATATTTCAGGAAACATTTTGAGATAAATTCTGAAATTACAGACATTCTGAAAGTCACTATGAAGTTCTTGTTGTCTGTTGCTTTTGTCCCTATCAAAGTTGAGCACAGCTGATCTTCTTGATATGCAGACAGACTTCTATCTTCTATTTTGTATTTTTTTGTATTAAAAAGGCAGGAGCCATTCCCAGAGGTGTCACTGCATCAATCCCTTTACATTTTCTTTCCTAAAACTTTTGTCCCTACAAACACCCTCTTTTCGAGTGTATTTTCCAGTCTTGTCTCTTGGTAGCCGTGACTTTTCCAGGTGTCCTGCCATCCAGCCACAGGATAAGATCATGGAGGGAGTCTTCACAAAGGCAGCTCATCATTTATTAATTTCTATGTTAGTTCTTTGTAGTTATTGTAGAAAAAATCTCCTGTGGAACCACTTCCCTGTGAATTGAGAGGCCAGAGCCAGCAGGGACTGGTCTCTATTCTTCACTTGGCCTTCGCTAAAGACACCTTTCCTGGGCAGATCCCACCAGTTTCTGTTTCCCAAGGAGGGAAGTGTCTCTTCTGGACCAGCAGCGCCTCCGTGTCTGTCCAACAGCTGGTTCTGTCACTGACCCTTCACACCAGGTCCTCCCCTAAACCCAGGCTGAGTCTTGCTTGGATCAGTGGTTGGTAAGGGTTCTGTCATTGTGGTAGAGGAAGTCTGGGAGCAGACACAGGTTCCAGTTCATACAAGTTCCAGCTCCATGGATTTCTGAAGCTCTGGGGTTCACACAAAGCAGGGGAGTTGGGAAATCACAGTGCCCGGCGAGACATTGAATCCTTGATGCATTTTAGAACACACTGTGCACCTCAAAGGATCCACCTCGGGAAGGCTGGTCAGGATTCGTGTAAAACATCCAATGCACCGTGTGGAGAGAGGTGTGGAGGGGGGTTTGAGGGCTGGGAAGAAGAATTGCAGGTAGACAGTTTCTCTGTTGAGTGAGGATGTCTTCAGTGCGGAAGTGGAAACTGTGTCGCTGAGGATGGGTGAGGAGTGAGAGCTGTGTGGGCAGGCAGTCCCAGAGGAGTGAGGATGGACTTCTGGAGCCTGTGCACAGTTCCAGGGAGACCCTGGGCAGAGCCTGAGGCTCCTGCTCCTCAGTTGTGAGGAGGAAGAGCAGTGACACGGTGAGGAAGGTTCCTGGAATGTCCATCTCTTTGCCTTTCCTCGGGCAGAGTTAGGCACACACAGGGCTGTCTGGGTTCCACTCCCCTGTGCTTGCCTTTCAGTGCTGGAGTCAGGAGCTTGGAGGAGCTCTGCCTGCAGGTCACAGATCTCCTGCCCGGCCTCAAGAAGCTGCGGAACCTGCTCCCGGAGCACGGCTGCCTCTTGCTGTCTCCAGGGAACTTCTGGCAGAACGACCGGGAGCGCTTCAATGCTGACCCAGACATCTTCAAAACCATCCACCAGCATGAGCCAAAGACCTTGCAGACGTCAGCCACTCTCAAAGGTGAGGGGCTGCAGTGCCAGAGAAGCTGTGAGTTGCCTACAGATTCCATTGTTATTCCATCCTCACTAATTCCAATATCTGCACTGCTGAAAGTACCGATTTGGGCGGCATTTTGTCGCTCTCAGCAGCTGAAATGGAGCTACCCAATCTGTGATAGCTCTTGTTTTGCATCTATATTTGAGCTCAGATTGTGGAAAATGAATAATTCCCTCAGTCAGGCTCCTTTCTGCAGGTAAAAATAGCAGGTGTTTTGTTCCTCTCACTCTACACACGCTCCAGCCTGGCTTTTCCCTCTGTCCCGCTCCCCGTTGTCAGGGTTAAGTGAACATTCATCCTGCTCCTCGGTGCCTTCACTGTGGTTCCCTGCACACAGCCCAAGCTGACAATGGAGGTCATGTTTTTCTCTCTTAATTAAAAAAACTTCTCTGACAGTGTGTGGGATCATTAGTGGTTCCATAAAGCCAGAGGAGATGCTGTTTTAATCCTTTGGTTTTAAAGAAACTTCGTACATGTCAGGAAGTGTAAAATGTATAATGAGACACGTCTGAAAAGGGGGTCGTAACCCTAAAGTGAGTTTGCTTTCAAGGTTATTTTGGAGCATCCAGAGTGTGAGCTTGCTGTGGTTGGAGCACATGGAGCTCATTTGGAAATAAGAAAGAGGGAGAATCATGGAATCAAACTTATTGGGGTTGGAAATGCCCTCATAGACCATGGAGTCCAACTGTCCCCCAGCACTGACCATGTCCCCGAATGCCACATCCACACAGCTTTGAAATCCCTCCAGGAATGGGGACTCCCAGCCTGAGCCCGTTCCCTCTGCTCCTGTCCCTGTTCCCTGGGAGCAGAGCCCGACCCCCCCGGCTCCCCCCTCCTGGCAGGGACTTGCAGAGCCACAAGGTCCCCCCTGAGCCTCCTTTTCTCCAGGCTGAGCCCCCCCAGCTCCCTCAGCCCCTCCTGCTGCTCCAGCCCCTTCCCAGCTCCCTTCCCTTCCCTGCACATGCTCCAGCCCCTCCATATCTTCCACTGGGGACCCCAGAACTGCCCCCAGGGTTGGAGGTGGGGCCTCAGCGGTGCTGACACAGTATTCGTGGTGCTCCATTTCCACTCCCTGGGTCAGGTGGTGACCCCATCCATGGGGTCTCAGCAGAGCACCAGGAAGTCTTCCATAAGAGCAGTCATTCTCACTGAGGTTCTTCACTGGGAATGCTCCCGTGTCCCCTGATGTGCTGTCCCTCCTGTGTCCTTGCAGACCTGCTGTTCGGGCTCCCAGGGAAGTACAGCGGGGTGAACCTGTCCAACAGGAGGCGCGTGGTGTCCTACACCATCACCCTGGGGCTGCAGCGCTACGACTCCAGGTGAGGCAGCGGCCCGGCTGTTCTGAGCATCCCTTGTGCTGTTCTTGGAAAACGGGCTGTTTTCTTCACTGATCATTGGCATGTTTTCCTTTAATCTCAATTTTCCTGTGGTTTAGAGTGTTTTGGACCTTCTGAAGGAGCTGCTTTGGAGAGAAAACTCACTGTGTTTTAAGGAAATAAAATGCAATCGCTTCTCAGTTCCTCTTTAAAAGTATTTATAATATCCAGAGATGCCAGTGGGAGTTTCTGTGGCATCCAGGGCCCAGTGGGGCTGCTTCGACCCAGTTTCCTGTACACAAACTGGTTTGCTTCCCAGTAAGTACTGGTTCCACTGGTGAAAGCCTTTTGGCAAAGCCAGTATGGATCGAGTGGATCTGAGGACTCAGTGCTGCCCAGAATTCCCCAAGGGATTCCTGGGTTGGAATTGACAGCACAGGAGTCCAACCTTGCTCTGCAAGAGCCCTCAGCTCCCAGCGCTGTCATGTGCCACCTTTCCCAGCCCTTTCTACACGAAATTCTGTGATTCGGTGGAAGTTCTGGGGGTGTTTGAGACCACGGCATGTTCTGTTCCCCAGGGCCCAGAGTTTGGTTAACGAGCCCTTGTTTTAAATAGATTTGGAGAGTCTGGACAGCAAATCTTGGTAGGAATCGAGGTTTGTGAGGTTTGGTCCACCAAGGAGCAGGCTCAGGAGTGAGACTTGAGAGAAGGACACCCTGTTAGCGCAGGTGTATCTATGGAGCTGCTTCCTGCTGAGCTGTAGGAAGCGTGTGCTGGTTTTTGGGGCAGTGTGAGGGACCTGCTCTGCTGTTCTCCCCGCAGGTTCCTGAGCAGCCTCCGCTCCCGCCTGAAGCTGCTGCACCCCAGCCCCAACTGCTCCCTGCGGGAGGAGAGCGTGGTGCACGTGCACTTCAAGGAGGAGATCGGCATCGCCGAGCTCATCCCGCTCGTCACCACCTACATCATCCTCTTCGCATACATCTACTTCTCCACACGTAGGTTGGGGGCATTGCAGGCTGGGGGGCAGCCTGAACTGTGGGAGGATTGGGGTGCAGGGCCCTCACAAGAGACTCCTGTCCTCAGAGCAAGCTGGGCTAGTGGAAGGTGTCCCTTTGGTTGGAACAAGATAATCCTTAAGGTCCCTTCCAACCCAAACCATTCCATGATTCTGTGATATCTTCTGAGGTGTCTTCTGCCCTAGGCAGCTTTAAATGCCATAGGAGTGAGTTTTCTCCCAGTTTATTGCATCCATTGTCAGGCAGATCAGATCCGTGTTCTGAGCTAGTGGGTTTAGACCTCTCTGGCCACGTTTCAGTTCCTTTTTTCACCCCTCAGTGCTATGCTGGGACTAGTTGGAGCTGTAAACCAGCATTGTCCTGTGTCCCACCCCTGCAGTGGGAGGCTCCGGGAGCTGCGTCCCAGACCCTGACACTGAACTCCCCTCCCCTGTGTGCTGTGGGGGGCTCAGTTCCCTCGTGAAGTCAGTCAGGACGAGGATCCCTGTCCGTTTGTGTTCATGGCCTTGGCTGTTCCCTGGTGATCCGGGCTCTGTTTTCCAGGGAAGATCGACATGGTGAAGTCCAAGTGGGGCCTGGCGCTGGCCGCGGTCGTGACGGTGCTCAGCTCCCTGCTCATGTCCGTGGGGCTCTGCACCCTCTTCGGCCTCACACCCACGCTCAACGGAGGGTACGTGCGGCCCCTCTTCCTGGGGGAAGGAGGTGGAATCATCTGGAACCAGCTCTTCAGTGCTCCTGTGATATTCACACACTGCTGTGGGATATTGGGAAGGGATTGCTGGCTGGGAGGGTGGGCAGGCCCTGGCACAGGGTGCCCAGAGAAGCTGTGGCTGCCCCTGGATCCCTGGAAGTGTCCAAGGCCAGGTTGGATGGGGCTTGGAGCACCATGGTGTAGTGGAAGATGTCCTTGCCCATGGCAGGGGGTGGAAAGGGATGAGCTTTGAGGTCACTTCCAACCCAATTCTGGGATTCTGTGATTCACTGCCTGCACAGCTGGACAGGAGGTGCAGGGACCGAAGTGTTGCATGATTGTTAGAGCTAAAATGTGTTTGGGATACGTGGAGAAGGGTGTGTGGAGTTTGGTTTTGGTGGTTTTTGGTAATCCTGCTTTCAGTGGAGCTCTTGCTGGTCCAGCTTGTGTTAGTCAAGGAAGCCCTTGGGATGAAGTCACCTGGTCAGCAGCAGTTCCAGCCAGATGTTTTCCCTGGCTGGGGCTGTGAGGAACAGGCTGCTGACAACATCTGGGTGCAGGTGTTGTTGGAGCCCGTGGGCCAACGCAAACATCGTGTGGGGAGGTCACGGCAGTTCAAGGCAGGAGCAGGAGTGCTCTCCCAAAACCCGGTTGTTCACCTGTCTGGGCTGTCAGGGATGTGCCAGGGATGTTGTGCACACACATTCTCCTTGGATCCCTTCAAATCCACCGCTCCCACAGGGAAGCTTTAGGATTTTTGCTTACCTTTAGCTGGAGGGGAATGAGGAGATTTACTGTCTCCCAAGTTCTGTCACAGAACAGCTTCTCTTGGATCCCAGCTGAGCAGTTCGAAAGAAAGGACAAAATCTGGGGGGGAGAGGAAGAGTTGAAGCAATTCCTGGTGGTGACCCTGGGTGTTCTTTTCTGGGAGCACTATTCCAAAGGACCAAAACACCGATGCGGGGTGTTTGCCTGGCTCTCCCTGGCGGAGTTTAGGTTCTTTTTGCACAAAGCACCTGCACAGTTGGGCTGTTCCTGGTGTTGTGCCTGCAGAGCACAGCTCCACCCCTTCAGCTGTGTCCTCCCAACTGGGAAGGCCCTTCACTGCCTGGGCTGGGATCACTCAGGAGCCACCCGGGCTGGAGCTTTGGCCCATGGGGTATCTGAGCCAGGCCCTGTCTCTGCTCCTCGCCTGGGAATTCAGTTGGAAATCTGTGTTTGGTGTGGTGCTGAGCTGTGCTTTATCAGATGGTCCCTGTGGGAGGTGAGACATGCTCCCTACTCCCCTCCCTGATGACTAATTACCCCCAAGTCCATTACAGTGTTAGGTCCATCTCTCTATTTACACCTCATTGTACCAGGTGTACAGGGGTTCCCTGGAGAGGGCAGGGCTCTGTCCCACCCTGGGAAGCACCAACACCAACGTAGTTGTGCTCCACGATGGCCATTTTCCAGACATTCCTGCAGCTTTGCAAAGATGGGGATCTCTGTCCAAAGCAGATGAAGCACAAACCCTTTCCTTCATCACAGAGTGGCCCTGGGAGAAGGGATTTGGCACTGGGTGGTGTCTCCTCACCTGGGCTCCAGACTGCGTGTTTGCTGCTTCACCTGCCTTTCCCTTCCTTTTCGCCATGGGTCTCCTCCTCAGCTCTGCTTCTGTTCCCTCCAGGGAGATCTTCCCCTACCTGGTGGTGGTGATTGGCCTGGAGAACGTGCTGGTCCTCACCAAATCTGTTGTCTCCACGCCTGTGGACCTGGAAGTGAAGCTCCGCATCGCCCAAGGTGGGACCCTGCTCTGGGAGACTCCAGGGAGGGACAACTGGGGAGTCCCGAGGACTGGGAGAGGGGGAGTGTTCTAATAGTGGTCTGTGGAGGAAATGAGGTGAATTGTTCCTCTTTTTGTCCTGTTTGTAATTCCAAGAACTAATATAACCCCGTCATCGTGGGCACTGCTTTTTGGGATGTTGACTGAAACATGGCTAAATAAGTTTAAGAAATGATTCGTAAGGGAGAGCTGGATCTCCTGGTGTAGATACTGAGCTCCTTACCCTCGTGTCAGGGGTATCCTGAGCACAGTCCACACGTGGCACAAAATTCTCCTCAATTGTGACAGAGTTGTCTTTTCCAATCTCCAAACACTCTGTGCCTGCGTAAGGATTTGAGTGCTCAAAGCATGGATTAATGGAGTTTGCAAACTTCAAAGCTGTTTCTAACGTCAGGGAGGAGAGATTCCAGAGTGATGCCCAGGAAAGTCTCCCTAGTTTTAAAACACAGGTGGTTTGTATCCCAGATGGAAACCAGGCCCCAGAACCTCAGTGGGCCTTTGCACTTCAGAATTTTGGCCTGAAAGGGCTTTTTTTGCCTATTGTCTGTAGTTCTGAAGCAGGGAAATGCAGTTCCCTTTGCTGTGCTTGTGTCTGGCACCAGTGCAGAGGCTCCGGTGACCTGTCCTTGCCTCTTCTCCAGGGCTGAGCAACGAGAGCTGGTCCATCATGAAGAACATGGCGACGGAGCTCGGCATCATCCTCATCGGGTATTTCACCCTGGTCCCGGCCATCCAGGTGAGTGTGGCTGGGCGGGACAGAGGCACAAAGTCAGGGAATTGTCTGGTAAAGCCCCAGAGACCATCGAGTCCAACCATTCCCCAACACTGCCAAGGCCACCACTGACCACGTCCTCAGGTGCTGTCCCAGAATCCTGTTCCCCTTTCCCACTGCCCTGTTCTCTTGGCAGTGTCCTGTTCCGCTGTCCCAGCTTCCTGTTCTCCTGGCCCCCTGCCCTGTTTTCTTGGCCCATGTGACCGTGGATGGTCCTGAGGCACACAGTTGGTGGCTGAAAAGAGCAAAGAATGACAATCTGAATAAAACACACTTGCATTCTCACGTGGACTTTTCCAGCCCTAAACCCTCAGCCATTACTGAGGTGGATACCAGGGTTTGTCAGTAAAACACCCAGGCCTGGGCTCTGGGAAGGGTTTGCTGAGGTTGGAATTGGAGCTGATCCATGTCTCCCATCCACAGGAGTTCTGCCTCTTTGCTGTGGTTGGCCTGGTGTCCGACTTCTTCCTGCAGATGTTCTTCTTCACCACGGTGCTGTCCATCGACATCCGCCGCATGGAGGTGGGGAGGGGACACGGGGCTGGCCTTGGCCTTCCCTTCCCTGTGTGCTGGGGGACTGAAGGGAGCACAGCCAGGCATTTGCACTCTCTAAGTGGAAAAAAAACCATAGAATCAGGGAATTACGGAATCATTGGGGTTGGAAAAGACCTTTAAGATCATCAAGTCAAACCATCAACCAGCACCACCACTATGGTCAATACTGCCCCATGTCCCCAAGTGCCATATCCACGTGGCTTGTAAATCCCTCCAGGGATGGAGACTCCAGCCTGTGCCAGGGCTAGAGTCCTTTCCAGGAAGAAATTTTCCTAATATCTCATCTAAACCTCCCCAGGCACAATTTGAGGCCGTTTCCTCTGATCCTGAGGCCCTGAGCTGTTAAAGTGTCAGGGCTGTACTTGCTCAGTTACACACACAGGGATTGAGGACAGGACACTTGAGGGAACGAGACACCCTCAGCAAGGACATGGAGCTGTTGGAGCGAGTCCAGAGGAGGCACCAAGATGATCAGAGGGATGGAGCAGCTCTGCTGCGAGGAAAGGCTGAGAGAGTTGGGATTGTTCAGCTTGGAAAGGATAAGGTTTAGGGTGTCCTAACTGTTGCCTTTCAGTGCCTGAAGGAGCTGATAGGAAAGATGGAATGAGACTATTGACAAGGGCCTGGAGTGACAAGACAAAGGGGGGATGGCTTCAAACTGCCAGAGGACAGGATTAAATGGGGTATTGGGAAGGAATTGCTGGCTGGGAGGGTGGGCAGGCCCTGGCACAGGTTGGGCAGAGGAGCTGTGGCTGCCCCCGGATCCCTGGGAGTGTCCAAGGCCAGGTTGGACAGGGCTTGGAGCACCCTGGTTTAGTGGAAGGTGTCTCTGCCCATGGCAGGGGATGGAAAGGGATGAGCTTTGAGGTCACTTCCAACCCAAACTATTCTGGGATTCTGTGACTCTGTAAATGTGCTGATTTGGGGCAAATGGGCTGGAAGGAGATGCGGTCACACCGGGACCGTGGCTGGGGGACGTACAGACGTTTCCCCCAAGGACGTCACCGGCGGTGCCCTCTCTGCTCACTCGTGTTCCCTCCCTCTCCCAGCTGGCCGACCTGAACCGGCGGGTGCCCCCCGAGTCGTGCCTGCCGCCGGGGAAGCCGCCGTGCCGCGCGCGCCCGCCCGCCGTGCGCCCCGCGAGCCCGCACACCATCACCCTGCAGCCCTCGTCCCTGCGCAACCTGCGCCTGCCCAAGCGCCTCCGCGTCATCTACTTCTTCGCCCGCACCCGCCTGGCCCAGCGCCTCATCATGGTA
>VWZF01004168.1:6418-19069 GCA_013396755.1 Sclerurus mexicanus | reverse complement strand
TGATTCCAGAGCCCCCCCCGAGGTGATTCCAGAGCACCCTCCCAGGGTTCTGCCCGGATCCCTTCCCGGCGGTCTGTCCAGAGCCCCCCGCCCAAAAGACGCTCCTCCCGGTGTGAATGGGGGGTTGTTGAGATCGGTAGTTGATGGTGTTGTTCCTTACGAAGCTCTTAATTTATGGGTTTATTGTAATTACTTATATAAATTAATTTTGCTTCTACACCTCTTCCTTCACACCTCCATCCATTCCTTCTTGCTCCTGTCTCCGGGGCTCAGCAGCTCCCGCTGCTCCCACCTTGCCCTAATTTCCCTCATTTCAGCCCATTTCTGGGTCCCGGGGGGAGTTCAGCCAGAGCTGCTCCACAATCCTGGAGCGGGGATGGCTCCGATCCTGTAAATCTGTGGAGACAAGGGATGTTTTGGGAGCACCTGAACTCCCAGGGGCTCCCAAGTTCCTGCTGAAACTCTTCCTGGAGCTGAGCAAAACATTCCCAGGATGAGAGAAAATGCTTGGACTCCTTGGGGAATTGCCATCCAGGCTTCCCAGGGAGCCAGACCTTGGAATTCAGCCCCCTGATGGTGCCAAGAGGTGACTCCTGGGTGGGGAGGGGGGGAAGTGTCCACCTGGAGACAGGATGTTCCTGCTTTTGGAAAGAACTTGGCTCCTGAGGCTCCAGGTGGTTTAGGGTGACCCCAGGTGTGTGTGTCACCTGGGACATCCCAGTTTGGTGCCTGGCACTGGGAAGGGGCTGGACCCTTCCCTCAAGTGCTTGGACGTGTTTAGCTGATCCTCCAACCCTCTCCATCCCACCTGTCCTCCCTCTGATCCCTAAACCCTCCTCGCAGCCCCTTCCCAGGGCTGATCCCACACTTTCCAGTCCCTCCTGTCCAGCCCTGGCTTTCCCAGTCCCCCCCCTCTTCTTCCCCGCTGCTTTGTGGGTGATCCCAGTGGATAAAGGGGATTGCCACGCCTGATCCCACATTTTCCAGCTCCTGCTGCACCAGTAATTCCAGACCTGTCTGCTCCCGTTCCTCCCTCCTGTTGTGATCCCAGTGGATCAGGAGGTGGATTTTCTGGGAATGATTTGCCTGCCAGGAGGATTTTCCTGCTGGTCTGACTCCACAATCCGATGGCTGCGGGGGATCCAAAGCTTGCTGCTTCCCTGAAGGAGTTCTCTGTCAGCATGAAATTCCTGGGTTTTCCAGCTCGGGAGTGCCCTGGATCACTGAGGTTGGCTCCATTTGCCTCTTCAAATGCTTGAGCATTTCCTCCTGACATACAGAGAGGCTGAGCTTGGAGTGGCAGCCTGGGTGGAATTGCTGCCACTGAGACTTGAGATTTCTTCATTATCCCGAATATCCAGCCCCGTGCCCTGGGCTGATCCCATCTGCAGAGCTGCTGCAGCCCTGGGGAACAACAGCACAAGCACATGGAGCTGCTGGAGGAGGCCAGAGGAGGCCTCTCTGCCCCTTGGGGTGTTTGGGAGGGGGGGGTGCAAATAAAGTGGATTTTGGAGTGTTTGTGCTGTGGATGCTGGGGGAGCAGGGAGCTGCTCGTGTTTACTGGGAGATCAGGAACTGGGGTGGTGGATAAACTTCTGCTCTCCCAGGTTGCTCCAAGCCCTGCCCATCCTGGCCTTGGACACTCCCAGGGATCCAGGGGCAGCCACAGCTGCTCTGGGAAATCCATTCCAGTCCCTCCCCACACTCACAGCCAGGAATTCCTTCCCAATATCCCACCCATCCCTGCCCTCTGGCACTGGGAAGCCATTCCCTGTGTCCTGTCCCTCCAGGCCTTGTCCCCAGTCCCTCTCCAGCTCTCCTGGAGCCCCTTTAGGCACCAAAGGGGCTCTCAGGTGTCCCTGGAGCCTTCTCTTCTCCAGGTGCCCCCCAGCTCTCCCAGCCTGGCTCCAGAGCAGAGGGGCTCCAGCCCTGCAGCATCTTCAGGGCCTCCTCTGGCCTCGCTCCAGCAGCTCCTGTGGGAATGACTCCGGGCTCCCAGTGCCGGGATGGCCCCATCCTTCCCAAACCAGCCGTTAGGTCCTGTGGTGCTGCTTCTCCAACCAACCTCCTTCTTCAGGGAGTTGTAACCTCATTCACAGCTTTTCTTTGCAAATGTGAAACCTGAAACTCAAAGTGCACTCATGGAATGATGGAATGGTTTGGGTTGAAAGGGACTTCAAAGCTCATCGCATTCCACCCCCTGCCACAGGCAGGGACCCCTTCTGCTATCCCAGGCTGCTCCAAGCCTTGTCCAGCGTGGCCTTGGACACTTCCAGGGATGGGGCAGCTACAGCTTCTCTGGGTAGGAAGAAGCTGTGGACTCAGTGGATCATGGGATCACTAAGGTTGGAAAAGCCTCTGGGATCATCAGCTCCAACTGCTCTTCTCCAACCAGGTGCTGGAGACAAAACAGCTCTGAACTCTGAGGAGAAACCAGGGTTCAGCCTCCTGTGGGATGGGGGTATTTCCATCTTGGTTGTGGCAGCAACAAAGGACAAAGGATTTGGGGTGTTCCCAGGGATTTAGGGTGCAGAAGGCAGGATGGGAGGTGAGAACGGGCTCATGCCCCGGCCGCAGTTCCCACCCCCAGCTCGACCTGTCACGTGTGATGGAGGAAACTGTGGCCAAGGCACTTCCTGGCCCTGAGCTCCTCAATTCCGGCCCCGGCTCCCCCAAACCGAGGGGAACAGCCCCCTCCTTCTCCCACAGAGCCCACCCTGGTTCCCACTGCCTGGCTTGGTCCTGCTCCCAGGGAATTCCATGGAGGACGAGGTGGGTGCAGGGACTGGGGAGCCCCAGGAAGCAGAAGCTGTTTCAGGGCTGTGTCACCATGGGAGGTGCCCCTGCCTTGCATTTGGGATCCCCAAATCCTGCCCCAGGAAAGCCTGGGGAGCTCAGGATCATCCAGCCCCACAGAGGCAGCTGCATCCCTGAGGGAAAGGAGGGCTTTTATGGATTGGAATGGATTTGGAGCACACTGGTGAAAGGGGAAGTGTTGGTGCAGCCTGGATCCCGGTGGGGGATTCCTGCGTCGCTCTGCTTTGGATTCCTATCAGATTCCCGGGGAATTAGATCCTTAGGCATTGGCAGCAGAGATTTGGGATGGGACACTCCTGGAATTGGAGGGTCCCCAAACATCTGCTCTTGGCTGATGAACCTGTTGAGTCCAGGATTACCTTCTTTCTGGAGTCCCAGCCCCTTGGCAGGGTTATGGAATCACAGAATCATGGAATATCCTGATGAAGGATCATGGAGTCTTCTCCTGGATGCTCCATATTGGGAGGGATGCTTCCTAAAAATCCATACTGCTGCTCCCAAGGCAGGGCTGTGGAACTGTTCCTTTCCCTTTTGTCCTATAAAATCCCTTTGTTTTAATCTCCCTGATCCAAAGGATGATTTTTTTCCAGGCCAGGTTGTCTTCCGTGTCCTTGTGGCTGATAATTCCCATTCTCCCAGGAGCTTTTCCTTGGTTTGTGTTTGATTAATTCACCTTCGGAAGCACCTTCTCTGCCCCTGCAGATCCCACATTTCCTTCTCTTGCTCTTGACGAGCAGGAAAGCTGGGATGTGACTGTCCTGAGGGGTGGGAAGCAGAGGCCGCCCAGGAATGGGGCATTGGAGCCACGTGGCTGAGGGGCTCCCCGGTCCAGCCCTGGCTCTGCCTGCTCCAGACATCCACTTCACCTGGTAAACCTGGAACTGGAGCAGCCTGGGGTTGTCCCCAGTCATTTTTGCAGTGTGGAGCTTGGGGGGATCCCCATGGAATTCCCATGCCAGTGCTGAAGGTGCTCCCTCTCAGCTGGGAGCCAACGTTTTGGCTCCAGTGGTTTTCCAAAGCTGGCCCTTGAGGAACCACCAAGAACTGTTTCTCCCAGAGAAATCCACTTTCTGTATCGTTTCCTCATGATTTGGGTCTCCTTGGAATGTTCCTGCCTGTTCCTTGGGCATTCCTTGGTGAGTCTCCACAGCAGGAGGTACAAAACCATGGAAGAACCCTCTGGATATGCTCTCCACCTGGAATACAGTTGCATTCCCCTTACCTGGAAGGCTGGACTTGGTGACGTGGGGGAAAACCACCATATTTTGCAAGTGGGAACATTCAGCCCTTGCCCTGTGTCCCAGGAAAAGGGTTTCCGTGGATTTGTGGCTCCAAATGCGGCACGCTGGAGCGGCAGGATGGGATTGAGGAGCGCTGGGCAAGGGCCCCAGTTGCAGTGCCAAACCCTTTCTCACCTCACGCCGGTGTTCCCCTTCCATCCCCAGCCTGGAATCGTGTCTCCCTTCAAGCGGGTGTTCCTGAAGGGCGAGAAGGGCCGGGATAAGAAGGCCCAGGAGAAGGTGACGGAGCGGCGGCCGCTGCACACGGTAGTGGTGGCGCTTCCCGACCGCGTGGAGCCCGACCTGCTGCTGCACGACTACATCGAGAAGGAAGTCAAGGTGACACATCCCTGTTCACTAGGAATTCCTTCCCAGTATCCCACCTTCCCCTTCCTCTTGTCCTGTCCTTCCAGGCCCTTGTCCCCAGTCCCTCTCCAGCTTTCCTGGAGCCCCTTTAGGCACTGCAAGGGGCTCTAAGGTTTCCCCAGAGCCTTCCCTTCTCCAGGTGAATGTTCCCACTTCTCACCTGCCTCCAGGTTTTCTTTGGAGCATTTCCATGGCTCCTCTGGACTCATTCCAAGGCTGTGTCCATGCTATGGTAACGGTTTGGCTTTTCTTTCACAGTATTTAGGACAACTCACCTCTATCCCAGGATACCTGAACCCCTCCAGCCGCACGGAGATCCTGCACCTCATTGACAACGCCAAGGTGAGGGATCACCTGCTCCAGGAATCCCAGCAGGGAAAAATCCAAGGTCATGGAGCTTCCACAGCACTGGGGTTCATGCAGCTGGTGTCCTCCATCCTGGTGGTCCATGGATGGGAGGGAAAGCTGCTCCCAAAGGTGAAACATCAGTGGGAGGGCAGTGAGGGACTGGAACTTATTTCCCAGGGAAGCTGTGGCTCTCCCATCTCTGGGAGTATCCAGGGCCAGGTTGGATGGGGCTTGGAGCCACCTGGGCTAGTGGAAGGGGTCCCTGCCCATGGCAGGAGCTGGATAAACCTTAAGGTCCACCCAATCCAAACTGTTCCATGATTAAATCTGTGTCAATCCCTGTGCTCCAGAGAGCCCACCAGCTCCCAGGACAGCTGACCCCTGAGCACGACGCCGTCATCAGCCTCTCTGCCTACAACATCAAGCTGGTGTGGCGGGACGGGGAGGACCTGATCCTGCGGGTGCCCATCCACGACATCGCCTCTGTGTCCTACATCCGGGATGACTCCGCACACCTCGTCGTGCTCAAGACAGGTGAGTTGTGCCCGTGGAGTTGGGATTGTCCCCGTGTGGGACTGGGCATGGAGCCACCTGGGCTGGGGGAAGGTGTCCCTGGCCATGGCTACGGGTGGGACTGGATGATTCTCAAGGTCTTTCCAAGCCATTCCATGGGGATTCCATGACACCCTGTGACACCTAGAGCCTGTCCCTGTGTGGTTTTGGGCAGGGGGGATGGAGAGGACTGAGCCAGGGATTTATCAGATTACAAACCTCATAGAAAGGCTGTGACATAAAAGAGTAAGCGCCTTAGGGGCTGGAATTCTGCTGATGGAATTCTGAGCTGTGGAAACAGCTGATTGACCGTTGTCAAAAACTCTAAATTTGAGGCTTTTCATCCCATTCTGCTCTGTCCCCCCAAGATTCCTTCCTGTCCCCTCCCTGCCCCACCTTTCCCTCACTCCTCCTCTCCCCCCAGCTCAGGATCCCGGGATCTCTCCGAGCCAGAGCCTGTGTGCCGAGGGCTCCAAGGCGCTGACGTCGGGGTCGCTGTCGGAGAGCGCCGGGGGGCCCCTGGAGTGCTGCTGCCTGGTGGTCCTGGCCACGGAGAACAAGGTACAGCTCTGTCCTTTCCAGGGAAACCCTGGGCACACCTGGGGATTGCTGCAGTGCCATGACTGGGGTTGCTGGGAGCTTTCCGACTCTTGGATCAGCGTGACAGTGGAACCACAAATTCCACAGTGGCCATGGCCTGTGGTGTGTCCGGATCCTTCCCTGCTCCCACACCTTGGGGGACATGCAGGCATAGACTGTGGGATACCAGGTGTGGCTTGGGCATTGCTGGAGCACAGGGTGATACTTGGAGAGGGAATCCTGAACCCTGGGACACAACAGGGTCTCCAAGGATGGTTCTCTCTCGTTCCTGCTGCCCACAGCCTCCTCCAGCAGCGGAAATTCCAGGAGGCCAAAAATCTCACAATGGGATTTTGTTGATCAGGGTGTTTTCCCAGTGCTGACCTGGGAGTTTGTTTCATCCAGTGTCTGGATCCAGAGATTCTGGTCTCCGTCTCTCCAATCTCCACTCAGGGGGGAGTTTCAGTCCCCACGTTCCCAGTTGTGACACGCTCTGGGCCACTTCCACTTCCCTGGGATGCAGGTGATGAGCCAAAGCCCAGGGAGCTGCACGGAGGAGCCTTGGCCACATGGAATGTCGGGGCTCTTGAGTAGATGCTGCAGCATCCAAGCTCCCGTTGCTGGGTGGAAAGGGTTGGGATGTTCCTCTGGCAGAGTGGGAGGGTGATGGACCTGTCCCACGGAGCCGAAGGGAAAGGCCACTGCGGGATTTCCCAAGGCTCCCTGCTCATTCCCAGGTGGGTGCCGAGGAGCTGTGCTCCCTGCTCAGCCAAGTCTTCCAGATTGTTTACACCGAGTCCACCATCGACTTCCTGGACCGCGCCATCTTCGACGGAGCCTCGACGCCGACGCGTCACCTGTCCCTGCACAGCGGTGGGTCCAGCCTGTCCAGGGCGTGTTCCCATCATCCCCCACATCCAGCACCTCTGCAGGGCCAGGGACAGCGAGGATCAGGGAATGGTTGGGGTTGGAAAAGCCTCAGCCCACCTTTCCCACCACCACTAACCCACATCCCAAAGTGCCACATCCACGTGGATGTTAAACTGCTCCAAGCATGGGGACTCCACCCTTGCCCTGGGCAACCCTTTCCATGAGGAATTTTCCCAAGATCCAACCTAAACCTCCCCTGGCATAACTTGAGGCCATTTCCCCTCACTCTGTCACTCATTCCCGACCTCTCCCTTTCCAGCAGTCAGGAATCGCTTTCTGTCACTCCTGGACTGGAAAATCACCGTGTTTGTGCCTCTCATGTTCCATATCCCAAATTTTTTTCCTTCCAGATGACTCTTCCACCAAAGTGGACGTGAAGGAGCCCTTCGAGGCAGACGCCAGCACTTTGTAAGTGAGCTGTGGCCCCTGGAGCCAGGATTAGCCCCAGATCTGCTGCTGTCGGCACAGGGGGAAGCTCAGCCCGGCCCCGATGGGCCTCGGGGGGTGTTGGCACGGATCCTCGCCTGGCCTGGATTGTCCTGCCCTCAGCATTCCAGGGAAAGTCACGTCCAGAGCGAGCAGTCCCTGTGTCAGCACAGCACGGGATCACTGGCTCATCAGCACTGCTGGAGTTGGGAGAAGGGTTTTTCCAAAAAACACCCCTCTATTTGGGAAGCTTTTCCCCCTTGGATAGCTGGAAACATCAAGAGTGTTTGTGGGATGAAATCCCAACACACAATCCCTCGGTTAACATGGAGGGATACTCTTGGAATGTCCACCATGGAGGGATGCTCTTGGAATGTTTAAAATTGAGGAATTATGAACATAATTGGAAATTTGCACATTTGGCCCAAAATGAGGAGTTGGGGGATTTTTCCCTGCATGGTTCCCAGTGAGGAAGCAGCTGGAGGGATAATCCCTCCTGTGGGACTCCATTGTCACCGGGTCACCAAACCAGCGTTTGGTTCCATGAGGGCCTTGGGGTGCCCTCAGGAGCTGGGGGCTCACGGAGTCATGGAATATCCTGGGCTGGGAGGGACCCCAAGGATCAGAGTCCAACTCCTGGCCCTGCTCAGCCCACCCCAAAATTCCCACCTGCACATGTCCCCCCCACCCCTCCATGCCTGGGGGGCTCTGGAGAACTCACCCCTGTTGTGTGTCAGTTCCTTCCCAGACACCCTGGAGGCAGGAGACACGTCCCCGACCTCGTTCTCCACGCGCCCGTCCCCGCACGTGACCACAGCAAGCGAGAGCGAGCTCAGCACCACGGCCACGGAGCTGCTCCAGGACTACATGATGACGGTGGGGGACCTGGGACGCTCTGGGGTTTGGGATTGTGACCCTCAGAGTGTTGGAATAATCCTGGGCTTTTGGACTGTGGCCTCAGTGTGAGGGACGTGGGGCGTAGGAGCAGCTCATTGTCCTCCTCAGCCAGGCTGGGCCTGGAGAGCCTGACTGTGGGCTCATGTCATGGAGTCACGGAACGGTTTGGGTGGGAAGGGAACTTTAGGATCACCCATGAGAAGGGACACTTTCCTTCTCACTACGCCAGGTTGCTCCGAGCCCTATCCAGTCCTGGGCACTTCCAGGGATGGGGCAGCCACAGCTGCTCTGGGAGATCCATTCCAGTCCCTCCCCACCCTCCCAGCCAGGAATTCCTTCCCAATATCCCATCTAACCTTGCCAGGAATCCCTTCCCAATATCCCACCCATCCCTGCCCTCTGGCAATGGGACGCCATTCCCTGTGTCCTGTCCCTCCATGCCTTGTCCCCAGTCCCTCTCCAGCTCTCCTGGAGCCCCTTTAGGCACCAAAAGGGGCTCTCAGGTGTCCCTGGAGCCTTCTCTTCTCCAGGTGAGCCCCCAGCTCTCCCAGCCTGGCTCCAGAGCAGAGGGGCTCCAGCCCTTGGAGCATCCGTGGGGCCTCCTCTGGACTTGCTCCATCTTCCATAGGAACATCCCTGCCTTTGTCCCCTTCCCACTGTCCAAAGTCATCCATATCCATAAACCCCTGTGACACCCACAGCCTGTCCCTGCTTTCCTATTGGGACAAGCTGGTTCCTGGCTACAGCTGATGCCATTCCCAAGCTTCCCCCGCCCCTTCCCAATGACCTGGTGCCATGAGTGCTGTCCCCTCAGCTCCGGACCAAGCTGTCCTCCCAGGAGATCCAGCAGTTTGCAATGCTGCTGCACGAGTACCGGAATGGTGCCTCCATCCACGAGTTCTGCATCAACCTCAAGCAGCTCTACGGGGACAGCAGGAAATTCCTGCTCCTGGGTGAGTGCTGGGACCCTGCCCAGAGCAGGAGGGTTCCCGGGATGGGAACAGGGCTGAGGGATGGGCAGAGTTTGGGATCAAGGGATGAAGGGGTGGGGGCACAGGGAAGGCACAAGGAGGCCTTGGGGTCTCACCACATCAGGGGAAGTGTCCCAATCCATCTTTCCTGTGGAGAGGGCAGCTGGTCCATCTGTCGCAACTTATCCCAGTTTGAGCTTCCTCCCTGGAGCTGCTTCCTGCTCCCTCCTGGCTGTGGAGCACCTGGGAATCTCCTCCCAACCTGAGAATCTCTCCCAGACCTGGGAACCTCCTCCAGAACCAGAGAATTTAATCCAGACCTGGGAACCTCTGCCTGACCAGGGAATTTTCTCCAGACCAGGGACACTTAAACAACCTGAGGCCTCTCACCTGGCCTTTTAATGTCCAAGGGGAACAGGCCAGGAACACAAAATCCTCCCTGGACAGGAGCAGTGTGTCTGACCACACCCAGGGCCTCCCTCCCAGCCTTTAATATCCAAGGAAAACAGGCCAGTAATTTAAAATCCCCCCAAGCATCAAAGCAGTGTGTCTCACCTGGCCCCTGGGGACACCAAGGGGACAGGACAGATGTCCTTGATGGGACAAATTATTGGGATGAGCTTAGCAAAGCCGAGCAAGATGTCAAGTGAGGAATTAGATCCTGTGGAGCTCAGAAAATCCCACTTGAGCCGGATTTTGCCCTCAGTGGGCCACGGCCGCAGATTCCAGGTGCGAATGGGAACCCTGGAGGTCTCCACCCCACCCAGAGAGGCTCCTGCATTTTTCTGGAAGGCTCAGGGGCCTCGGGAACACCATCCAGGCGAGGAATCGTGCGGATACCTGCCCAGGGGTGAGTCTCCACATGACACATCCAACCCCTGTCCGTGCTCTCTCCCGGCTCCAGGCCTGCGTCCCTTCATCCCGGAGAAGGACAGCCAGCACTTCGAGAACTTCCTGGAGACCATCGGGGTGAAGGATGGCCGGGGGATCATCACGGACAGCTTTGGGCGCTACCGCCGCTCCCTCGGCGCCACCTCCGCCTCCAATGGCACCGGTGCCGCCGGCAGCTCCGACGAGCAGTCGGTGCCCTCGGAGGAGGACGAGTGGGACAGGATGATCTCCCACATCAGCAGCGACATCGAGGCGCTGGGCTGCAGCCTGGACAGGGACTCGTCCTGAGGGAACGGGGCTGGACACTGGGGGGGCCCAGGATATGGGGCTGCTCCCAGGGGGAACACGGCGCTGCCCCCGCGGGGAGCCCAGACCTGTCCTTGGAGGGACACCAGGATATGGAGCTGCCCCCCGAGGGAAACACAGAGGTGCCTTTGTGGGGAACATGGACCTGCCCCTGGGGGGATCCCAGACCTGTCCTTGGAGGGACACCAGGATATGGACCTGCCTCTGGGAGCCCCTGGAGCTGCCCTTGGAGGGACCCAAGAACACCAGGCTGCCCTCGGTGGGGTCACAGAGCTGCCCTGGCACACGGACCCTTCCCCCGCAGGATTTGGGGCTCCAGCAGGATGGAATCACTCCCCTGGCCTCGGTAACAGCTCTGGGGACAGGAGTGGCTTCGGTGTGGATTCAGGGGACAGAGCGGGATTTAGGGTTTGGGTTTTTGGGGGCAGATCTCTTCCTGAACATCAGGATCTCCTTCTAAGGAGATGGATCTCCTCCCAAAGAGACAGCTCTGCCGAGGGAAGGGATCTCCCGAGCCTCAGGATCTGTTCCCCTCCANAGGAACATCCCTGCCTTTGTCCCCTTCCCACTGTCCAAAGTCATCCATATCCATAAACCCCTGTGACACCCACAGCCTGTCCCTGCTTTCCTATTGGGACAAGCTGGTTCCTGGCTACAGCTGATGCCATTCCCAAGCTTCCCCCGCCCCTTCCCAATGACCTGGTGCCATGAGTGCTGTCCCCTCAGCTCCGGACCAAGCTGTCCTCCCAGGAGATCCAGCAGTTTGCAATGCTGCTGCACGAGTACCGGAATGGTGCCTCCATCCACGAGTTCTGCATCAACCTCAAGCAGCTCTACGGGGACAGCAGGAAATTCCTGCTCCTGGGTGAGTGCTGGGACCCTGCCCAGAGCAGGAGGGTTCCCGGGATGGGAACAGGGCTGAGGGATGGGCAGAGTTTGGGATCAAGGGATGAAGGGGTGGGGGCACAGGGAAGGCACAAGGAGGCCTTGGGGTCTCACCACATCAGGGGAAGTGTCCCAATCCATCTTTCCTGTGGAGAGGGCAGCTGGTCCATCTGTCGCAACTTATCCCAGTTTGAGCTTCCTCCCTGGAGCTGCTTCCTGCTCCCTCCTGGCTGTGGAGCACCTGGGAATCTCCTCCCAACCTGAGAATCTCTCCCAGACCTGGGAACCTCCTCCAGAACCAGAGAATTTAATCCAGACCTGGGAACCTCTGCCTGACCAGGGAATTTTCTCCAGACCAGGGACACTTAAACAACCTGAGGCCTCTCACCTGGCCTTTTAATGTCCAAGGGGAACAGGCCAGGAGCACAAAATCCTCCCTGGACAGGAGCAGTGTGTCTGACCACACCCAGGGCCTCCCTCCCAGCCTTTAATATCCAAGGAAAACAGGCCAGTAATTTAAAATCCCCCCAAGCATCAAAGCAGTGTGTCTCACCTGGCCCCTGGGGACACCAAGGGGACAGGACAGATGTCCTTGATGGGACAAATTATTGGGATGAGCTTAGCAAAGCCGAGCAAGATGTCAAGTGAGGAATTAGATCCTGTGGAGCTCAGAAAATCCCACTTGAGCCGGATTTTGCCCTCAGTGGGCCACGGCCGCAGATTCCAGGTGCGAATGGGAACCCTGGAGGTCTCCACCCCACCCAGAGAGGCTCCTGCATTTTTCTGGAAGGCTCAGGGGCCTCGGGAACACCATCCAGGCGAGGAATCGTGCGGATACCTGCCCAGGGGTGAGTCTCCACATGACACATCCAACCCCTGTCCGTGCTCTCTCCCGGCTCCAGGCCTGCGTCCCTTCATCCCGGAGAAGGACAGCCAGCACTTCGAGAACTTCCTGGAGACCATCGGGGTGAAGGATGGCCGGGGGATCATCACGGACAGCTTTGGGCGCTACCGCCGCTCCCTCGGCGCCACCTCCGCCTCCAATGGCACCGGTGCCGCCGGCAGCTCCGACGAGCAGTCGGTGCCCTCGGAGGAGGACGAGTGGGACAGGATGATCTCCCACATCAGCAGCGACATCGAGGCGCTGGGCTGCAGCCTGGACAGGGACTCGTCCTGAGGGAACGGGGCTGGACACTGGGGGGGCCCAGGATATGGGGCTGCTCCCAGGGGGAACACGGCGCTGCCCCCGCGGGGAGCCCAGACCTGTCCTTGGAGGGACACCAGGATATGGAGCTGCCCCCCGAGGGAAACACAGAGGTGCCTTTGTGGGGAACATGGACCTGCCCCTGGGGGGATCCCAGACCTGTCCTTGGAGCTGCCCCCAAGGAGAACATGGACCTGCC
>VWZF01004167.1:0-10179 GCA_013396755.1 Sclerurus mexicanus | reverse complement strand
GTGGCCAAGAAGGCCAATGACATCCTGGCCTGTATCAGGAATAGTGTGGCCAGCAGGACCAGGTGATCCTTCCCCTGTACTCAGTGCTGGTGAGGCCACACCTTGAGTATTGTGTTCAGTTCTGGGCCCCTCATTTCAGGAAAGATATTGAGGTGCTGGAGCAGGTCCAAAGAAGAGCAACAAGGCTGGCGAAGGGACTTGAGCACAAGTCCTATGAGGAGAGGCTGAGGGAGCTGGGGTTGTTTAGTCTGGAGAAGACGAGGCTGTCTCTGGAGGTTTGTATTTAGTGCTGTTTTCTGTTTCTCACAGATTTTCAAGTAAAATGATTTTAATTCAGTCTTTTTGTTTTCATAGAAGTGATATTCTGAAATTTAGAAATGCAGTGTCAATATTTATAAGATTCTCTTTATGAGATAGTCTTTTCTAAGTGCCTTCAAGGGGAACAGCATGTCATGGTTTAACCCTAGATGGCAACTAAGTACCACACAGCTGCTTGCTTGCTACCCCCCCCCACCAGTGGGACTGGGGAGACAATCAGAAAGGTAAAAGCAAGAAAACAAAATATTCCTATATTATCAACCCTGTGTTCAGCACAAATCCAAAACACAGCCCCATACTAGGTACTATGAAGAAAATTAACTCTACCCCAGCTAAAACCAGCACTATAGGTATGTAGGAACTAGAAGGACAGCTGTGCTAAGAATTCCTTGCAGGAGAGGGTAATGTAACTGCAGCCCCCTTTCATGATATTTGTTTTAGGGAGAGCAGTTTTAAATCCAGCAAGGATTCCACAGAAAGAGAGCTTCTTGTAAGATCAGCTAAATTGTTGCATCTCTGCCCCTGACACATCATTTGTTTTCATTTTACAGGCAAAGCTCTCTGTCCCAGGTTGCTTGGCATTGCAGATAACATTAATACCCATAGATTTCCTCTTTCCTCTTTCCTCTGTTAAGACATACAAGTTGGCTTCCATTATACAAGCTTTCATGGGGCTTTATTTGCATTACTATATTTGAATAAAGGAGCCAAAAACTTGCCACTCAAAACCAGTACAGGCCAGCAAGAGCAATAAAAGCTAAGAGAAAGGAGGAGGAGAGGGGGCATTCATTATTATGCCATTTGTCTTCTGAAGCTACCACTACATATACTGAGACCCTATTACTTCCCAGGAAGTGGCTGGACATCACCTGCTGAGGGGAAGTAGAGAATAAATCTTTTTGCTTTGCTTTGCTTTGATTCCATGTGCAGCCTTTGCTTTTCTTTATTAAACTGCCTTTATCTCAACCCAGGAAATTTTCATCTTATTTTCTCCTGTCACCCTGAGGAGGAGGAGTAAGAGAGCCACTTGATGGGCACCTGGCAGCCAAACAAGGTCAATCCACCACATGGTGGTTGACCACAGCCAGTAGTCAAGCATCCAAGAGTAAGGTGACAAGAATCCCAAAAGCAATTTATGTGTCACAGAGAGAAAGGCCTCTGTGTGAGCTCTTTGTTTGGTCTGCCACTAGTCTGCATGTGGCTTTTAACCATAGTCCACATGGAGCTCAAAAGCAAGTGCATCTNGTCTTAAGACCCTTACTTCATCCTTTATCATCATCTTCTCTCCAGACAAAAAGGGCCAGGACAGGAAGGTGTTCCTGCTTCTGGAGTGCTAAGGAAGCCACATCTTTTGCTTATTGGAGCTTCTACAAGGTTGCTGGGGTTTGCTTTCTTGTTTTGACTAACGTGGTATCTAATTATCTTAGCTCTGGTACATGTTTCCCAAGCATGGTGTTCCAGCTATTATCTGACTCTTAAGACAGCTAGCACAGGGTTAGAGGTTGCTAGCTTCTCTAAATGTAAGAAACTACATAGAAGTATAAAAATCTACAAATACATGAAAACCCTAAGGCATTATTGCAAAGACATTCCTAAATTCCTATTCCTATTCTTTACTTTATGACTGTAGAACTGATTTTAAAGTCAGTAAAAGAAATACAACTGACTTAATTTATTTCATACAAAAAATACTATCATAAGCAAGAAATAGATCAGCAATAGAAATAAATAGAAAAAAGTATATATTTACATTAACAGATTATAAGATCAGAAAAGTTATGAGTCTGGGCAATTACGTAACATAGACAATAAAATTTCACCTAGCAATTCCTGCAACTAGAGTAATTCACCGTCTTAATTAAGCATATCTACCTCCTTGTGTCCTATAAAGGAAATAACTAAAAATTGGTTTTAGCGCACTGGATTTGTCGTGGATGGAGTGACACACTTCACTTGTAACAGAGAAGTAGCAATGTGTTTATTCATATAAAACAGCAATTTAACAAAGTTGATAGTAAATGTGACAGTGGTTTAACAAGATTTGATGGCAAGGTGCACTTGATTGCTTACTGCATAGAGGACAGGGTCAGACAAAACTGTCAGGGAGACCCTCCCACTGAGGGGTCATGAGGTTCAGAAAGGATACCTTTGCTTTCTAAACTCCTTTCTGAGGGGAATTTAGGTGCAGCTGGATCCAGACTTAGTCCCAGACTTGATCAACAGTTTACGTCTAAAAGACAAAGATTCCTCCCAGACAAAAAGGACCAGGACAGGAAGGTGTTCCTGATTCTGGAGTGCCAAGGAAGCCGAATCTTTTGGACCTGAGAGCCAAAGGCTGTGGTCTTTCTTCTTGGAGAAAATCTCTGTCATTCAATGGCAGAAGTATCCCTGCCAAAAAGATTATATGTGCACAATCAATCCTTTATAAGATTTCAAAGTTTAGCATGCTGGCAATCACTTACCAAGTATCTGTTACAACATCTGTTCTCAACCTTGAGGAGTAACCTTGAGAGGCATCCTTACTCAAGGGGAGATCCTGGTGTGCAGCCTGCTTCTCTGCAGGAGAGCTCAATAGGCCATGGGCTGTCCACTATTTATAGAGTAAGATGATTGACTTATTGTCATATTTGCATACCAGATGTATTTTGGGTTGGCACATGGTCAACTAGCCCTTAGCTGTTGAACAAGACTTATGGCCTTTAGCTGTTGAGCAAGATTAATGACCCTTAACTATTGTGATGTTATCTGTAAGCCAGATGCAGCCATCATGACCACCACTGGTGGCTATCACTCAAGCAGAAAAAGGAGGAGGGAGGGAGCACATCTTCCCACTCCACCCCATGACTATAGTCAATTCATCTTACCCTCACAGTGTGGTGGTGTGGTCACCTCTTGCCTCTGTGTCATAAATAGTATATTGACAGTTTGTGTGCTTACAGATCCACAAGTAGATAGTGAAGCACTGCTATTTATTGTACATTAATTTGTATTTTGGAGTGGTTGAATTTGGGTTATTTTTTCACATGCCAAACTTTTATATACAATATAACTGTAAGCAATAGACATATAAAAGTTAGAGTGAGTAAAATCACAACTGGGTGAAACATAAGATTAAACACTTCTGTTGCTGTTGGTGACCATCCAATAACAGTTTCACGGTGTTCTTCATCTTTCTTCACATTTTCCAAGACAGAGTGTATCTTTTCTGTATCATGATGAACGGTGATTAGAGTTCTGTGTTCACTATTTTGGATGTGTTCTAGTTGTCAGAGAATGAAATGGTTAATGGCTTAAACATTGTTAAGATCACCAAAAGACTTTTGTCCACTGTAGAAAACTGCAAAGAAACAGCTGCTCATCTACCGAAGCCCATCTCTCCCTGGATATGCCTACTAATTTGGACAATGAAAGGACCTTGAGATAAGATAAGGGGGTACTATTGTCCAACTCTCCCAGATGCAGAAGGACATGTATACCTGAAGCTACAAACTGGATTTCCAGATAAGAGGCTGATAAGAGGTGGGCTAGTCCTTCTTATCATGCCAGTGTCCCCCCTTACATGATGACTCAGCTGTGCAAACCCCTCTGGGGAGCACTGAAGACATTCACACCTAGCTTGAGATATTAATCTCGGATGATCAACCATAATGGGCTGTGATTGATTCAACTACACTGACATAATTGGCATCTGTAACGTCTTAGAAGGTGTCAAAGGCTCATGACATGTCCCCTGATTTGATATTACATCATCCATTGTAAAACTCTCCTCCCCAGGGGAGGTATTAGGTGTTCCCACCTGAACCTGAGTATATATAACTCATGAAATCTTTGAGTTTTGTGGACTTCCCCCACTCCTGATGGATCAAGACTATCACTTTGACAGGACTGCAAGCATTACAGGTGGTGAGTATATATATTTCTACTTTTATCCTTTCTTTCTCTTTCTTTTCCTTATACATTTTCATAAGTGTTATTTTTATGCTTTAATATTGCTGTATTACTATAGATGATAACAACCAAAATGGCTACATACCTGTTTTCCTTTGCAATCAAATTGTTCTAAAATAAACCCTACACATATATAGTTACAAACACCAATCATTCAGTGTCATTTCACTCTAATCTGCCCCAAGAGATCTATTAACAAGAACCTGGGTTACCCTTACCTTCTGTGGCAGGTCGTAACACTAGTACTTGACACAGGTCATCTTGTTGTGGTAGTTTCTGCACCAATGTAATATTCATTCCAATAGGGGTAGGCAATTAATTTTGACTCAACATATAATTAGATTGTAATCATTGATAAGACGTAACAGGGGCTCAATAATTAAAATTGCATCCCATCATTTTAGCAAAGTTACTGTCCTGGTTTCAGCTGGGATAGTCAATTTTTTTCTTAGTAGCTGGTACAGCGCTGTGTTTTGGATTTAGCATGAGAATAATGTTGATAACACACTGATGTTTTTGTCGTTGCTAAGTAGTGCTTACCCTAAGTCAAGGACTTTTCAGTGTCTCATGCTCTTGCCAGTGAGGAGCTGCACAAGAAGCTGGGAGGGAGCATAGCGAGACAGGCAACCCAAACTGGCCAAAGGGATATTTCAATACCATAGAACATTATGTTTAGTATATAAACTGGGGGGAGTTGGCTGGGAGCCACTGACCGCTGCTCAGGGACAGGCTGGGTATCAGTCAGTGAATGGTGAGCAATTATATTGTGCATCACTTGTTTCTATTAAGTATTAATCCTCTCTCTCTCCTTTTCATTACAATTGTTATTATCATTAGTAGTATTAGTATTATTATTACATTTCACTTTGTATCAATTATTAAACTGTTCTTTTTTTCCAATTCTCCTCACCATCCCACCAGGGTGGGAGAGGANCACTGCAGCTTGAAGGAGGAGGAGTGGGAATCAAACTCCATCAACGGGCACTGTGGCTACTTCCATTCCTGCAACAATCACTGAAGCTTCTCAAATCCTGGTGATAAGCATTATGGCTACTCAAACTCTGGCTGCTTCAGTCTGGGTGACAACACTACAACTACTCACACCCTGTTGGTGGGTAATGCAGGGCCTGAGGACCAACACATGTCAGTATTAATTGCCCCTATGCACAAGAAAAAATGGACACAAATGACATCTTGTTTAGTAAAGGAGTATGAAGCAGGGCCATCATAGAAACAGGAGGAAGAAGCAGAACAAGGCCAAGAGGTAGCCACTTGATCCTTATTCCTGAGTGAGCTGCNAACTTGCAAAGTGGAATATTAACTATCCTGGTTTGGGCTGGAATAGAGTTTATTTTCTTCTTAGTATCTGGAACAGTGCTGTGTTTTGGATTTAGCATGAGAATAATGTTGATAACACACTGATGTTTTTGTCGTTGCTAAGTAGTGCTTACCCTAAGTCAAGGACTTTTCAGTGTCTCATGCTCTTGCCAGTGAGGAGCTGCACAAGAAGCTGGGAGGGAGCATAGCGAGACAGGCAACCCAAACTGGCCAAAGGGATATTTCAATACCATAGAACATTATGTTTAGTATATAAACTGGGGGGAGTTGGCTGGGAGCCACTGACCGCTGCTCAGGGACAGGCTGGGTATCAGTCAGTGAATGGTGAGCAATTATATTGTGCATCACTTGTTTCTATTAAGTATTAATCCTCTCTCTCTCCTTTTCATTACAATTGTTATTATCATTAGTAGTATTAGTATTATTATTACATTTCACTTTGTATCAATTATTAAACTGTTCTTTTTTTCCAATTCTCCTCACCATCCCACCAGGGTGGGAGAGGAGGGAGTGAGTAAGCAGCTGTGTGGTACTTAGTTACCAGTTGTGGTTAAACTGCAACAGTCCTTTCTGATGTCCAATGTGGAGCTCAACGGGTTGAGATAATGACAGATATGACCAGAACATGTTAAAACAAATTACGTATAAGCTCTTCTTGACTTGCTGGTCGCAGTGTTGATTTGTTTGCTCTTAGGGTTCCTCCGCGTGTGTTCACAGGCAGGGTATGGAAGACCTTTCTTGCTGTATGTGTTCCCTATGGTGATGTTTATCCTTCATGGGGCCAGGGCTAAGGTTATCATTCTGCTGTTCTTTGTAGTACTGGTTTATTATATGATAAAATCACTGGTCCTGAACCTAGTCTGGTATGTAAACTCAGCATTGTCATCCCCTCTGTACTTCAGAAGCCATCTAAAGGGTACTTTTAATAATTATACCTTATGCCTTCTTTTCTCGGAGAGCCAACCGATGGGAGAAACATCGTCCTACACNGGCTAGCAGTTTGGAATTAGAGGGGAAGACAAGAAGCTGGGATCCCTTTCTAAGGAAGCAGGCATTAAGGCAATTGAGAGAGGGACATGAGTCCTCAGCCTCTGGAGATGACTCCTGTCAAGCATGAAGGAAAGGTATCCCTTCACAGAAGATTTTATGTCACCCTGGCAAGTGGACCACAGTAGAGAAAGGTAAGTGGACCACAGCAGAGAAAGGTATCCAGTACCTGAGGGAATTAGCCATGCTAAAGATGATTTATTATGATTCAAGCAATGCATAGTTGTTCCAGGGGAAAAGGGGGTCCGAAAGGCTGTTGAAACTGAAACTAGGACACCGTTGAGAGCTTAACCCAAACAGTAGTTTTATTACCGAAAGAGTGGCCAAGTAAACAGGAAAGAAAACCCTGAGAGAGAGAGAGAGAGAAATAAGCTCCCAGATATAAAGACCCAAATCTCCAAGGTGTTTTCCCACAGGGTTGTCTCACCAATCCCAGAATGCCCAGACTTCTCAGAGCAATGGTGCATCCTCAAGGGTCAGCTGGCTCCTAGAGAAGGCGGGCGTCTCTGCCAAAAAAGCAACGTTGTCCTGTCACATGAAGTGAGCGAGCTCCAAAGCATGAGCCATCTGCTTTTTATCTAATTTGCCAAATGATGTCTACCTGGGCAGGTGAGGCCAGTACCGCCCAGATAGAGATCCTCAGCCCCTCCCTTCTGTTATGTAAGTAGGACTCTCTGCGCATGTCTGGATTTCTTTGCGCCTGCATAGTATATTCTAGGGGGTCTTTATTATATGGGTCCTTGGGCTTACTTCATCCTCCTCCTCTCTTTCTCCTTCAAGTGCCCTTGAAGAACCATCAGCCAATAGTGAGGGCCCAATTAATTTTAGTTTACACAAAAATGTCTCCTTCAAGGACAAAATCTGTCTTTATTGGCCTGTGTTCCCATAACTTGGCAGGAAAATCACAACTCCTCACAGGTGGCTGGGCCAAACATAGACCAAAAATATTAGCATCTAATTCAGCCCGGATACAACTAATATTGTCTGGAAAGTTCTTTTCNAGACCAAAAATATTAGCATCTAATTCAGCCCGGATACAACTAATATTGTCTGGAAAGTTCTTTTCTTCCATTTTAGACAACAGAGACAGTATCAAAGACTTTACTAAAGTCCAGGTAGACAACATCCACAGCCTTTCCCTCATCCACTACATGGGTTGCCCTGTCATAGAAGGAGATTGTGTTGGTCAAGCAGGACTTGCCTTTCATAAACCCATGCTGGCTGGGCCTGATCCCCCAGTTTTCCTGCACGTGCTGTGTGATCACATTCAGAATGATCTGTTCCATAACCTTCCCCAGCACTGAGGTCAGACTGACAGGCCTGTAGTTCTACAGATCCTCCTTCCTGCCCTTCTTATAGATGGGTGTCACACTGGCCAGCCTCCAGTCATCTGGGACTTCCCCGCTTAACCAGGACTGCTGATAAATGATGGAGTGGCTTGGTGAGCACTTCTACTAGCTTCCTCAGCACCCTTGGGTGAATTCCATCTAACCCCATGGATATGTTCATGTCTAAGTGGTGTAACAGGTCACTGACCATTTCCCCTTGGATTATGGGGGTTTCATTCTGCTCCCTGTCCATCTTCCAGATCAGGGGGCTGGGTACCTGGAGAACAAGTGGTCTGACTATTAAAGACTGAGGCAAAGAAGGCATTAAGTACCTCAGTGTTTTCCTCATCTTTTGTGGAAGTGTTTGTCCCTGCATCCAGTGAAGGATGGATATTCTCCTTGGCCCTCCTTTTCTTGCTAACGCATTTGTAAAAACATTTTTTGTTATCTCTTATGGCAGTAGCCAGATTAAGTTCTAGCTGGGCTTTTGCTTTTCTAACTTGCACCCTGCATAACGTAACAACATCCTTGTAGTCCTCCTGACTTGCCTGCCCCTTCTTCCAAAGCTGGTAAGTCCTCTTTTTTTCCGTGAGTTGAAGCCAAAGCTCTCTGTTCAGTCAGGCCGGTCTTCTTCTCCTCTGGCTCATCTTTCAGCACGGCCTGTTCCTGCACCTTTAAGATTTCCATATGAGGAATGTCTAGCCTTCCTGGACCCCTTTGCCCTTCACAACTACCTCAGAAGAGGGTATTTAAAGGACTCAAAAGGGTACCAGCGAGCTTTCAGCATAGCTGTCTTGCAGACGGAGGAAATTAGATAGCTGTCTACCTTTTCCGGTCTCTCTCAGGATCCCTCTGTTGTGGGGCTCCTGATGGTCAAAGAACCAGGTGCTGATTGCTACCACAGTGGTGCGCTGGTGGCATTATTGCACCAACCAAGACCCCCTGATTCCCATCCATAAGCTGATTCATTGACTGGACAGACAAGGATTGATCCGCAGGACCCACTCACCCTTTAACAGTCCTATATGGCCAGTGAGAAACTCTAATGGAGAGTGGAGACTAACAGTAGACTATCATGGCCTGAATGAAGTCACACTGCCTCTGAGTCCTGCTGTACTGGACATGCTGGAACTCCAATATGAACTGGAGTCAAAGGCAGCAAAGTGGTGCCACCACTGATATCTCTAATACATTTTTCTCAATCCTTTTGGCAGCAGAATGCAGGCCACAGTTTGCTTTCACTTGGAGAGGCATTCAGTACACCTGAAATCACCTGCTCCAGGGGTGGTCCTATTGTTGATGTGGTCATAAGTAAAATTGACTAAATACTACCAGGACTGGAATTATTTTTCAAATTTTAGTTGCATTATCCCAAATTGCCTGTTGAATTTCAGTGAGTAAGGTGCTATCATCACCTTCTCTTATAATTGCTGCTGCCATTGATTGCATCTGCAATTGAGCTTGAATACAACTAAGAGCTAGAGAAACATTATTTTGGGCTGCACCAAGTGCATCCAGAATCAATTGTTTGTCCCTTTCATGAATTCTTTCTTGCTGAGGCAGTATATCAGATAAGAGCCATTGCTTAGTTCCCAATATTAATAGAGAAGACTGTAATGAGTGTTCTAATTTGTTTAAATCACTTGTTGTGCTCAGTTTATTTACAAGTACTTCAGCATCTATACTATTTAAGACTTCCAGTCCTGTCCATACGATACAGGTCACATATCTCCTTGTTTGAAAAAGTGGGATGGTGAACCAACTTCCAAACTCGAAGCCAGAGTGAAAGAGCTAAAACAGAAAGAAGGCGATAAGAAATTTGTCTATGTGGTAGATGTAGATATCCTAGGCCTGGGAAAAGAACTGCGATTTCCAAGACGCAAGAAGACGGAAGTCTGTTTTGGTGATGACAAGAAGGTCTCTAATAAGCCAAAGCAAACATCTGACGATGAATGCTCTGATCAAAGCCAATAGAGGGGCCCTGCCTTCTGCCAGGAGAAGGAGAGGGATCCAGAGGACAATAGGGTTTACTGGGCTGTGTGGGTTCGATGGCCTGGCACATCGGACTCTCAGAGGTACCGAGCTTTGGTAGATACTGGTGCCCAGTGCACTTTGATGCCATCAGGGCATAGTAGCACAGAAACTGTTTCCATTTCTGGGATGACAGGAGGGTCGCGAGAGTTGTCAGTGGTAGAAGCCA
>VWZF01004161.1:0-20118 GCA_013396755.1 Sclerurus mexicanus | reverse complement strand
GCCAACTCAAACCTCCACACCCTACAAATGTTCTCCTTTGGAAGGAGGGAGTTCAGGTCTCAGAGAAGCCCTTGCAGAGGCTCCAGTGACGCTTACAATAGGCTGTCTTTGGATGCTAACTATGAAAGCAGTAACAAATATCTACCTGCTTTACATCTGCCTACAACTATCCATCACTCTAACATAATATAATCAATTATTAGATGAATTCAAACAGCAACAAGCCATCAGAAAATCAGAAAATGAGGGATAAGGAAAGCTGGCTGGCTCAGGTCAGATGACACAGCTGGACATTAAAGAGAGGAAAGGAGTTAAAGTCTGCAAGGAGGAAACAAAGTATTTTGATCAGGTAAGGATTCCCTGCCACAATAGAGTGGAGGAGTCACTTTTCCTCTTCTTTCTCTGCTCCCTTTATAGTCAGATCTGGAATGCTGCCAGATGTACTGGAACGTGGGATAGTCATATCTTGCTGGGTAGGACCAAAATGTCTTCTGTGCTTCCTTAACAGGACAAAAACCCGAGGGTGATCTTTGGCAAAGTACAGGCTGCCGCCAGGTAATGAGGGCGGAGTCCCACAGAGGAGCTGAAACCAGTGCCTTTGCTGCGTGCTGGTTTCTACCACACACTGTTCAATGTGCTCAACTCACAACACACTCCTATATCTACAGCAGTATCTGCACAGCTCGCTGTGCTGAGAATGCCAGTCACAGTCCCTCCAGCGCTGGCCCCAGGCAGAAGGGAGGAGGATACTTGTTAAGACCAACAGCATGATTTACACTGTTCTGTTTCAGGATACATTCATCTGGGAAGTGCAGGGAGATTCTCAGCTGAGAGTTTCTCAACTGAAAGAACACTTTCCTGATAATTCTTTTCTCTTAAAGTTCCCTGAAGTTCTCAGCTTCTCCAGGTATCTCTGATTCCCACGTTGACTCAGGACACAGACACTTTTTGCCAGGCATACAAGAGGGACTAACAGTGATACCACTTACAGCTGGGCACAACCACTACTGAGGTGGAAGTTACAAACCACAAAATTCAGCTGGCAAAATGGCAAGTCAGAAGTGCTTATCTGCACCAGTGCAGTCAAATTAAGTTAAAAAGGTGTAAAGAAACTGAAGATTTTAGCATTGCATTCATGAAGACACTCCCCGATGACTATTTTATGAAAGCTTTCTGCCTGCCTGGGAGCAGTGGCTCTCAAGATATTTAAACTACCCCATCTCTTTTCAAAAGGAGCATGTGACTATTCCCTTAGTTGCCTTGAAATCTGATAGGCACTGTAAGAATGAGGGGTCAGATTAATGATCCAAATAGGCTGTCACTTAAGCTAAGGACTGTCCCAGCACAGTCACCTTAGACACACAGGTGTATAAACACACACACACCTTTAAGCTTTCCTGAAGATTGACAGATCCTGTCAACTTTGCATACACAGATGACATTCAATCCACTATTCCAGCCAGTTCCCAAAGGCCTCAGTCATTCAAGATTTATATCTCAGCTTGTTGCTGGAATCCACTTTATTGCTGGCAAAGAAATACTGAACGAGGAAATTGGAGTTAAGCAGTTCACAGAAAAATGAACCGAACTCTTTCGAGAAAATATTTTGTACCATACTTGCATTTAACTGACAAAGTTCAAGAAAAGCCATTTCTATACCCATTTATTGGTACAATCAATGCAAGGATAGGCTGAAATGAGGAATACAGGATGTCTGTATGCATGTCTTTCCATCATATCTATGCAATGATTACTCAAAGACCATCCTCATCTCACATCACATATTTTCAACAATTAGTGTTTTCCGGAAAAACAATTTGCAATTCAGGAAACTCCTATGTAAGACATAACTGTATACAGTTTTCTTGATGAACATTCTCTCTGAGTCTTGACAGCTCCAAAGAGTGAAACAGAAGATTTTCAGGACCCATTGCTGTTGGAAGCTCAAATATTTTTAATGTTTTTTATACATGGGAAGAGCATACAAGACTGACAATTATAGGTTATTGATCAATGTGTTACCGAGAAACAACAAAGAGTCTTTTCATTATTTATTTTATTTAAAAGCATTTCTTTGCCTCCTTTAGAAAGGGTTTAAAAGCAAGACTGCAGTTCCTATGACTTGTTTTTTATAAATCTTTTTTTTTTCTTTTTTTTTAACTTCCACATGAATGGAACCCTTAGCCTTTTTGTTTCCTGACAAGACTGTCTAGAGAGGTCATTTTGTTTCTGTGGTGAACATACAAATGTGTCACCTGGCATGGATTGTTAGGTGACCTCTTATCACATCCAAATGCCACTAAGCTGCTCCACTCCCAGTCTCTCTCTGAATGTGACCCACAGCAGCAGTGATTAACATCATGATGACTATACAACTTATCAAAATGGGAATCAGCAAGTCACAGTATCACTAATCTCTCATGTAGCAGAATAGATGTCAGAATTTTTATGGTGACTTTGATTCTCATTACCAGTTCAGCTACTTCCCATTACTCTAGAGATAGAAAGAGTCTAAAAAAAGTTTAGTCCTTTGTAGGGCCCAACAGTAAGATTCTTCAGCTTATTAAAAAAAATAATTCAGTTTTGCATATTCCATCTGTGTGTAACCCTTCTAGAGTTCTTAAGTAAAGGTCATTTTTAATTTCTTAACAATATTTCCCAGAACAGACTATTTAAGAATTACAGAATCCCCAATACTTAAAGCAAATGAATGTATGCAATATATGCATGTCACTAAATTTAAGCATTTGTATTAGATTTAAAACAAACAGGCAGCTTACTAACCAGATCAGTACAAAAGCAGTTTCTGTAATCGAGTTGGCACCAGTTCACAGAAAATATAATTTGAAAAGGTTCACATTTAAATGAAACTTGCTTTTCATGCTCAAATGTCATTCCAAACTGCAAGGATGAGGTATTAACCCTTCATTCACTTCTATTTAATAAAACCCAGCACTGAGCTTGAATAACCTTGACTACATTTATGTACCAAAATATAAAATTAAACAAAAAACCCCTGTATTGCAATCACTTAATTCTAAGAAATACCAACCACAAATAGATGGATAAACTACAGTTAGCAGCTAAACTTATGCCCTTAGACTTCACCATGGGTAGGGCAACCTAATCCCTGACTTTATCAATAACGTCTTTCACAATGAGCCACTCACCCCTTTTCCAAATGTGTTTTCCCCCACATTTGTGGAGCCAGACAGCCGGGGGCTGTCTGTCTCTCAAAAAAAGGAGCCAAAAACACCCTTCAGGGGTAGTCAAGGCATCACCACTCCTAGTCCCTGCCTTATGCATCTGAATGGAGGAGAGGCTTAAGCTCTCTTCCACTCATTTAGAACTCTGCTCCAGACAATGCTGATAAAACTATTCCAAATACAGAGCTCTTCTATCTCATCACCATCCCGAGGGACTCAGCTAGTCCAAGGGAAAATAGCACAAGAGTGCACAGGGAAGTGATATGTTAATTCACCTATTCCTACAGTCAGTCAGATCACTGGAAAACATGCAAACATACACAGGCATATAAAATGTGTGTAAGTAAGTACATACTACATGAACACATACACATATCTACATATAGGCATACATATAAATATGTATGTATATATACATATATAAACAAACACACACACACATTTGTGCCTGTGTCTGCACACACAACCTGATTTACCTCAAATCCTATCTCTTGGTAAAAAACACAGAAGGACATGGAAAGTAGCTTCTGGTATATCTATATCTGTGTAGATATATAGATATACACAGCACATTCATCTGTGCAGGAGGGTGAGAAAACCAGCGTGATTTATGACTTTACTTTCCCCTCTGCCCCATAGCAATCTTGGTGTGTCATGAGCATTGAACTCAAAATCCATCAGAAAGAGTGGTGTGATACATGCCTCCTGATCACAGACCAAAGCAGCACAAATGAAGACACACAAAGCTTTATCCATGCAAACATGTTTGGAGAGTTAGAGGCACATGGGCTTTCTGAGGGCTCTGTCTGTGAGGGTCCTACATAATTTCCCATGCTGGAGCTGAAGGGTTCTCACAGTTTCCTCAACCTCAGATTTATTATAGGAGATGTACAAGCTGAATTGGTATGTTTCTAAAAGCACCAACAAATACTCTTGCTGGGTGGTGCCCTAGTGGCAAAGGGTGGTCACACTAACCTGCTGGGAGTTGCTTTGATGTCATTCAGTGCCTTTTGCTGTGCTTCCACGGGCTCTTTTCATTTTTAAGACCTGCCTGTGTTATAATTTTCTTAACAGGATAGTAGTCTTCATTAGTGGAGCTTTTGTATTACTGAAAGGATGTGTAACATTTAATTAGTCTTTATCTTTACAAGTAATAAAATGAGTACCTTTAGGTAAAAGAAGGCAGACTATGGCATGCTGCTGGATAACAGCAAGTTTTTGATTTTCTATTCAAACAGCTATCAAACAGATTATAATTTTAGCTTCATTATTTGGCTAATTCACACTTCCTTAAAAGACATGAGAGCAGGCTTATAAATATTGTAACAAAGAAATTTGGAGTCGACAGAAACAGGTTTCGAAGCTGACAGAAGAGAACAATACTTGTAAAAATACAGTTTGTATTACCTGTAAACTGTTTGGTGTTAGTTTCATTTAAATAGAAATATTCAAGAACTTCTGATACTTCTGCAATTTACCTGTTGATTATTGATACATCACGTCTTTGTTTTGAATCATCTCCATTATGATCAGACAGTTTTCAAATATAAGAGATCTCCTTCCAAAATTTATCAAACTTTTAGAATTTGTCAACCAACCAGATTGTAAAATGAAACAAAAAATTACAAGAATAACATAAATTTAAGAGTTTCAAATTCAGTTCAAATAAACCATCAAGACTGGATTGTCCCAAAGACATATGGATAATTATTTCTCAAACTATCATTGTAAAATTTGCTTTCTGAAAATCTAATTCAGATGTCATATAAACTAGAGTGATGCCATTTACCACATGAAATATATTTTTGATTTATATCAGTAAGCAAATGATCAGCAGGAACTCCTTGTTTAGTACTTGTATAGAAGTACTACTGGAGCACCTTCCAATGTGCTACTTGGAAGATTTGGTTTTTTTCAGAGACACCCATGACAGTTGTCCCCCATGCAATTCCTCGAAGTTCTGAGGATACAATACAGCAGAATTTCAGTAGACAAAATGTAACATGTAACCAATTTACTTGGTCCTTGTTCCAGGGAGAATAGGGATCCGAAGGGATGTGGAAGCAGAAACTGAGACACCACAGAAAACTTAACTCAAACAGTAGTTTTATTACCAAGGGTGGCCGAGTAAACAGGAAAGAAACCAAATAGAGAGAGAAAAGAGAAAATAAGCCTCCAGGTGCAAACACCCAAACTGCCCAGGTGTCCCCCATGGGGTTGTCTCACTGACCCCTAGAATGCCCAGGCTTCCCAAGCAGTGGCTGCATCCTCAAGGGTCAGCAGGCTCACAAGTGACGGCGGGCGTCCCCGCCAAGGCAACGTTGTTCTGTCATGTGAAGTGAGTGAGCGAGCGAGCGAGCCCCAAAACATGAGCCATCTGCCTTTTATGGAATTGGCCAAAATGACGTTTACCTGAGCGACGTGGCCAGGGCCGCCCAAGCAAAGGTATTTGGCGCTGCCCCTCATGTTACATAACTGATACATCTCTGCGCTTGCGTGGGTCTCTCTGCACCTGCGCAGTCCATTTCAGAGGGTCTTCCCTAATTGAGTCTGGGGCTTTACTTCATCCTCCTCCTCCTCTCTTTCTCCTTCAAGTGCCCTTGGAGGGCCATCAGCCAATCATGAGAGACCAATTAATTTTAGTTTACACAGAAATCTCTCTCTCAAGGCTAGAGACCATTTTTATCAGCCTGTTTTCCCATAACTTGGCAAGAGAAAACCCAGCTTCTCACAGGTGGCTGGGCCAAACACAAACCAAAAATACCCACATGGAATTCTACCCGAATACTACCCGCTTGAGTTTAAAACTGTGACATACGTAAACTGTACATAATATAAAGTAGATTGGGGTAATCTCCCTTTCTGTGACATTTCCCTAAAGCTGCACCGCAGGTCACAAATACAAAAGCCAAAAGTACACTCTTAAGACACAGATAAATACAGATCCATACACACATTACTATATCCTTTGGATCCAGCCATGCTAATTCCTAATTCTGACTGCAGGATTCTCCAGTGTTGTAATGATCAGACTGAATAAATGCAATTAATATCCACTTTATGCAACAGAATGAATTTGATCTTGTCTACCTCAACTTTTCAATCTAAACACCATTTGTCAAACTGAAAGTGTTTCATTGGACTAGTTGGTAGAGAATAAATATACTTTTTAAAGTAATGTTACATGAATATTTTGTAACAATAAAAAAATGTCGCTAAGGAAATAACAGAACACTTGTGTTTCCAATATACTAAGACACCACATGAAAAACAAAAGAATTTCCAGAAAACCTTTCTGGTGACATATTGAGGTCATTGTGAATCTGTTTCTGGCAGTGCTAGGATAACATTTGCAAATTCTTAACTTATGGGTGTTGTGGAGAAAAAAAATGACTGATCATATTAAATAATCTGTGTAGCTAGTCAAGCTTATATAGGTAGTCCTCATAATGCCCACTACTGCTTATCATTGCTGCTCATTTTTTAGTGCTTAGATGACAAAAGTTCCCTCCACCATCCTGCTCACTGAAGAACAGTTTGAGTTCTCTATCTAATATTGTGGTTTTTACTAGTGATCTTCCATTTTCTTTTTGGAAACTCTTTTAATCTCTCCACTTCCCTATTCCCCTCAACTTTTAGTGCAGCCCTTAAGGTTAATATTCCCTGGGATAGTAAAAGCAGAGTATATTGCTTCAGTTTCTTCAGGAAGAGAAACATTAGGACCACATGCATGGAAAACATAATTATTTTGCTTTCTGTTTGGCATGGGACAGCTTTTGCATGTACATAGAAAATATCTCCAACCTCAATACAATTCAAAGATATCAAGTGGGAATTATTCCCGAACTCAGTATTTGCAAACATTTAAAACATAAGAGACAATTCTGTAATGCAGAACAGGATTTTAATCAGTATTTGGTATAAAAGGAATTTTGTCAGCCTGATATGTAGTAAATAAAACACCTTTTAAGTGAAAAATGCAACTTAGGAGTATAACATTTCTAGACCTAAATGTAGAAATGTTATAAATGATGAAATTAAATTTCCTCTTTAAAAGTCTCTAATTGCTATAGTTTTAAATGGAGGGACTTGTCTAAACAAAGCAAATAATTAGCACTCAATGCCTGCATGACCTGGAATAAATAAATAATGGTAATGACAGGTAGGAAGACACAAATAATACTACACTGTTGACAGCAATCTGTCTACCCTTATTTTTAATTTCTTTTAAAATAACAAGTTTACATTCTAAATAATAACAGCAAGCTTTTTCTTTGTGTAGTGTGGAATGACTCTTAAAATGCAATAATGTATGGCAAGAAAGAAGCCATCACGATGAAAAAGAATTCATTTTCCCTGTCTCACTGTATTTACCGGAGCAGCCTTGACAATTTATTCTGTTGGGGTTTTTTTTCCTTTTCTGGATTCTACATTTATGAGTTCAGCATCTTTCTAGCTGATGAAAAAAGAATGTATAAAAGCAACACTTTACTTCTGTTTAAACACAAAAGATCTGCTTTTTCTAGCCTTTGGTCAATATCTGTAATAAACAACAGCTGGCAGTTTTTTTGACAGAGTTCAGTAAGGTTCCAATTTTACTACGATTTGCTAGACAACATTTCCCTTACATTTACTGTGATAACTTATTTTTTAATCAAAAGAGATGGCCAACAGACTATTTTTTTTTTCCTAGACAGTCAGGAGATAACAGGGAATATTTCAATATTAACAACATTCAATATGTATAAATAAAATTTGACCTAGGTAAATGTCAAAAGAAATCTGAAAGTGAAAGCAAGATGCAACATCTATAAAGATATATTGCAATCGGTATTATACCAATATTTTTTAGATTTTTTAAACTACTCTTTCTGTGAGAGCTATAGGTGTAGAGGAAGAAGTGATCACTTATTCTACGTTTGGTCAAGGTTTTATTATTGCTTTTCCAGTGTTCTTGTTCTCATAATTGGTTAAAGCTTTCACAAACAAGGGCATTATTTCTAATTTTATATTGCATAAAGGAGTGTAATACGGAAAAGTTTAATGAAAATGAAAATTGGTAAAGCAATTTACAACTGGAAAAGTGTGAGAATATTGGCTTCAAACATGCTGAACAAGTATTAGCCAAAAGAATCTCAAGAAGTCTGCTTTTTTAGCAGAAATCTGCCTTTTAGTTTAACTATGGCTCAAGTGCAGTGCAGATGAGAGTAAAGTTCTCATGAACTGAGAAGGCACAATGTAATTTTATGACTAATTATTAAAAAGAAGACATAGTTAGAAATAAGATTGCTTGCTACCTTCACCTTAGGATAATTACTGCCGAGGTAGACTAATAACACAATTACTTTCAGAAGAAGTTCTTATTTTGCTGAATTAACAGAAACTGGTAGATGTACAATTTAATATGCAAATTGAAAAAGGGAGTTGTAGGATTCTGGCAAGAATTCCCCTTTTACTTGTGTGTGCTCATTATTTTAAAAGGAATCTAGATATGTTTCTTCAACTTAACTAACTCTTATTTCTTTCTTTCCATCAAGTAATAGCTTCTCATCGTAATTACTACAAATTGAGATTTCCAAAATTGCTGAAGGGAGTTAAATGTTCAATTCACTGTGAAAGCCAGAGGGAGAAGAGTGTGTTACACCGAGTTTGAAACTACAATGTTCACCCTCACACTGTTAAATAAATGCCACCTGAATTTTAATAAACCCTTTTTATTAAAGGACTTGAAAGCACTTATGAAATGTTTCATATTAAAAAGAACATTCATTGGATTTTTTGGTAAAAAAAAATTGCCATCTAAGAGGTTCAAATTCTTTTGGCAGTTCTTATACCTGAATCTGTCTGTTGAAGACTTTCAGTATTACGACATTACTTTAGACTGTTTTTATAATATTTATATATATTAAAAACAACTGAGGTATGACATAATCTTTTTATATGTTATACGACACATGAACCATATTGTGTTTCAAAACAGACTTCAGGTCCACTGTCAGATACTTTTTCCATTTAAAAGGTTTTTAAACATTTTAAACTGTATTTTTTCTGTGTATTAGTGAAAAAAACAAAGCACATGAAATAGAATCACAGACATGTAATTATGCTGAGAGATGACTTTGGAGATCAAGAGTTACTTTATACTTAGGAATAAATTTTTACCTGAGATATGGCAGTCAGAATTTAGTCCTTGCTTTCCCAACTGGAGATATTCATTCAAGCATTTAATTTCATTTTGTTCATTTAAAATCAGAACAGATGTTGAAAGCTGAGTTTCCTACATTCCAGCTTGAATTATTAAGCACCCAAGCATAAGCACTCATTTCTTTTTCCCATTAGAAGAATACCTGTGGGTTTGACCTGAAGACCAGGCCTGAGTTCCATAATGACAGATGCTTCATTTTTTTTTATATCTGCTGATACAGCATAATAGCAAAACCTCTCTATGTGTCAAGATTATTAATGCAATGTCTGGAGATTGTTTTAAATTGCCTGCTGCCATTCCAACTGGTATTTTTATTGTTTGCTTTTCAACAGAAAATGCTCTAGGAAAAAGTTGCATAATTTCATACTCTCTACTTAAGACTCAGATGTCCATTCCAGGTTACTGAGAGATGATGCTCCTGGAAAACTCTACTGGAGGTAGGGAGGGACTTACTTTCTCTCCTTGAGATCCATGGTATAGTTGTTTTATAAAAGATAGCTGAAGGAAGCTGTTCTATTTTCTAGAGGGACTGAGTTGAAGCTGGTGCTCAGGCATCCTGAGGGTATTTTTTTACTCACTATCTTTTTTAAGATCATACCTGCACAAATGTGTGGAAGCACATACAACAGAGTTGATGATCTGGTTCTGCCTTATGTCCTTAAATGAAAATAGTTACTATTACTGCATTTGTGGGGAAGCTCAGTCTCAGATAAGGCATCTTTAAAAAGATGTAGCTACATGCTGTAAATCTGCTCAGTTTTCTACAGTTTTAATTAGATATGCCTAACAGTCAAACTATCAATACCTGGGTATTCTTTTGATTAAAAAGGAGGCACCTAAGGATGTCAGGTGTCTCCAGAGTTAGGCAGTAGCTAAGCTGGATACTAGGATTACAGTTAAAATGTAGGCATCTAAATTTCATCTTCAATCATCAAGTTGCTGCTTTTCAAAAATGACTATGTGGACTAAGTTACCCTAGTTATACTAACAGAAAGAACTTTATGGATTAGGCCCACAGCAATGAAACCTTCAATGTAGTGACATTCATGAATTTCCCGGATTGTCATAGGTAAAGGCTAGAACCATTTCAGTCAAAGAGGATAGATATTTGGTCTTACTCTGCCAGGTACAGGCACACTGCAATTTGTACCTCCAAAACTATCAAGCACTGTAGCTCCCCCATGCCTGTCTCCAGGTGTGTGATACATATCCTACTGCCTTTCTGCAGATTCATCATCATGCAGTTAATAGAAAGGTAATGAAGCAATGGGAATTAAAGAATGAAACTGATAATAATCCTAGATATGCATGGAGTTCTAATAGTGCTTAGCAAAATCATGCTTTTCATGATATTGTGGATATCTAGTGGATGGCTAATTTAAGATTTACTATCTGTTGTGAAAAGCATTCCCAAGGTTTGCAGCTTTTCTGTAGCTACTATGCTTAGATATTTTTCCTTTTTCTTGTTTTTGGTATCTATTTTACTTCTTCACTTCACTGATCCTGCTGAATGGATATTTTCAGGGCAAAATGACAATAGGTGCAAAACTCCTCTTTAAACTTTCTCCTAGTGTTTTCAGTTGTCTTGGGAAATGAATATTATGGGACCATGTATTCTTAGGTGCCAAAGGCCTAGATCCTAGAAAACAGATCTTATTTAATAAGTGCAAAAATCTGAATTTCTGAAAATAACTCATGTTGCTGTAACTTTCAACAGGTGAATAGATATGACTACAATGATATATACAAAGAGACCTCATCTCCCTCTCTGACCATTTTTCTTGCTGATTGACCATAAAATAGATTGGAATTGAAGGTTATAAGGCTTTTCATAGGACCGTATTATTGCACTGCTTCTCTTCAAGCTAATTAGCCCTCCTAAGCACTTTGAGTACTGTCCAAGTATAAATTACTGCAAATACTTATTCCATATGAAAATATTAGTATGTACAATAAGAAAAGAATCACTTCAACATGCCCCAGAGTCTTCTTTAATATAAAAGCCTGTATTGTTATCATCAAGTTCAGGCTCCTTTTGCTGAGATCATATCTGTTACCTAAGTACAGCCAGGGAGTGCCAGCTACTTCATGTTTTAGTAGCAATCTAAGAAGTAATGTTCTTGTCCGTAGGAACAGCAGCTCAATTCATCTTACTATGCCCAATCACAACCTTGTATAACAATGTTGTGCTCACCCAGAGAGGAACAGAATGTTTCCTTTTGTCTTCATTTAGTGTTTGCCATTTCCCCTTTATAAATAATATGCTGCAGTTAGGAATCCTCATGCTGCTAAAATTAAAACATTGTTTTCCTTTTGGCATCCAGGGATCTGCAAGACAGCATGAAGAACTGGTGCAGGTGACCCTTTCCAACACAAAAAAGTTGAAAGGCTGCAGTTTAGACTTGGCTCCTAATTTGCCTTTTAACAAATGACACATTTGTCTTTTACTGCACACACACTATTGCCTGCTCTGGTGATGTCCCTGCAATACCTGTGGGGAACCTACAGCCAGGGAAGAGGGGACTTCATGATAATCTATCTTACCCTGAGTATGCAAAGCTGCAAAGAGGGCTGCTGCAACCCTGGCAGCCTCCAAGGAAATATTATTCATTATGTATTTACAGTTATTGGATTAAAACTTTGTAATGTGCTCTGTTCAATTAATAATAATACAGAGCGAAACGAGCTATGAAATACATTGGGCCTTTTAAAAGATCTAATATAAGGAAAGACAAGCAGTTTGTCCTAATGACTGCATCTAATTGGTGCACTTTATTATAAAACACTGGAACAGCATTTTTCACCAGGCAGTTCTATTTGTAACAGGCTGTCTCCAGCACGTCAGGGTGTAATAAATGTGCTGCAGACTAGAACTGCTGATTAGTATTTCTGGAATCCCGGAAAGTTAGTAGTTTGCCATTGCAGATAGACCTTCCAAATTCTTATGGAGGGATCTGCAGCACTGTGATCCATTAGGGATATGCTTATGGGATCAACCTTCTGAAGATCTCTTCCCACAGGGTATGTGTGCAGCTGTGGCACCTGAACAGCCAAAACAACTAAGAATTGCTGGTACTTTGTTGTATCCCTGGTGACTTCCACAGTACTGATATACAAAAGGGGCTTTCAATAAATAGGGTCTTCAACAAAGCTTTCACAGCAATAGCTTGAGACAGATGTATGGTTCATGTATGACTGTAACTCACTGTCCACATCATCCTTTGTTCATTTTTGATGAATGTAAAGAGGAATAAAGAAAGGGTGTGCATGCAAGATTTCTTTTGAGGTATAAGAAGAAACAAAAAGCCCTAGAGCCATTTCTGAAAACACACCTTAAAGCCTTAGAGGAAAACAGTCAACAGTCAATATTCCTTTGGCAGGACACATAGAGAGAATTACGTGACAGCATTCAAGGAAAATAGTTTAGATAATATCAAATCTATGCAAAAATCAAATCTATGCTGAACAAATAAAAGACTATGAATGGAGTGAGCTTTGACCCGGAATTATTTTGTTTCCACTCTCAATAGCTAAAGAGAAGCTTTTCAGGCCTTTATTTCCCAGAAAGTTGTACCAGTAAATTCAGTCAATTTTATTTTCATAGTTTTGAAATAAAGGATACCGAAGAAAGCTTCCCTTGGAAAAATAAAGATCCTTTCAGGTGCAGAAGACACTTCAGTCCTTATATTAGGATGTCTTTCAGTCTCAGCAGTACCTTAATTTCCCTTGGTATTCACTGCTGAAAGATGCACCCTGCACTCCTTGCTGGGGCAGGCAGTCCATTAGCCTGAACCTGGGAACGTCTCCCAGCTTTATGATGTTATTCTGCCTAACAGCATTAATCTGCCTTAATACATTTTTCTATAATAAATTGGATCCACCCCATTACTTTTACTAATTTATCTGAAAGAACAGAGGTTGAAAGAATCCTGGTTGTTTGGGCACTGCCCTGGTATCTATAGTGTTCAAAAACATGCTGATTCTCTGTAATGTAAAAGAATAAATCATACAGCCATAGAGTTATGACAGTATATTTACCTTCATTAGTACTCCTGTCCCCGAGAAAGGCAACTTTATGATGAGATAGTAGTACAAATAAGGTCATGGGTTACAAATAAACACACTTTGTGTATGTATTTCTATTAGGTGCCTAAGACAGAATCACAGAATATGCTGAGTTGGACGCAACCCACAGGGATCATCGAGTCCCACTCCTAGCCCTGCACAGGACCATTAGCAAGAGTCACAGCATGTGCCTGAAAGAGGAATGTTCAAATGAGATAAAATAAGAAAACAGGCCTCAACAAAACATAATCAGGCTACTACATCCCTTGTTCTGTCACACAATATATGCACTCAAACTGATTGGCCTCAATCATATCACATTACATTTTCACACCAACCAATGCTGAGACTAAACCACAGGGAAGTAGAGTGGCAGTTCTGAAAGGCACACACACCCCAGGACAGAGCTGTGCTGCCCACTGCCGGTGGTGCTGAGGCTTGTGTGTGTATGACCTACAGAATGGTCCAGGGTGCGACTGTTAACTCAACTCCTGCTCAGATTTTGGCTAAGCCAGCTCATGCTAAGACCTGATGTTAAACTGAGAGCAGCAGCATTAGGTCGAAGTGAGAGCACCAACTAGGCAGGACAGGTGATCAGAAAGAGCTGTTCAGCCAAAATCACCTGCAAACTGCTGTCTCCAGCAGCCACCATGTTTTCTCTGTCAGTTGCCTCAGAGTCCACTAACTTACTCCAAGATGAAGAGTATAAAACATTTAGCTGAAGATGTCCCTGCTCATTGCAGAGGGGACTAGATGACCTGTAAAGGTCTCTTTCAACCCAAACCATTCTATGATTCTATGATCTTACATAAAAAGCTTTTGAAGCTGAGGCTTTCCTGCTTCCTGATGTGATACAGAAGATGCCTGCACCATGATGGATGAGGAAGGATTAGCACTTTCACCATTGGCTAGGCAACCAATTCTTTTCTTTTGCTCATAGGTGTATGATATCGAGAGTCATGGGTTTGTGAAATCTCATGAAATCTTATTCACTTGAATGGTGAATAAGTTGATTAATGTGACAGACTAGTCTGGATAAAAGGTGATGAAGCCTCTGTTTGTTATGTTTATTATATTGCTTAGTAAGCTCAGGAAATAAAGTTGAAATCACACAGTATGCTGGCTTGTAAATTTGAAAATCTGTATCACTCAGTCCTGGCTGCCCATTCTGATCTCACGATAAATCAAAGTGTAATTGATGATATTACTAGAAAAATGGCAAAGACTTATATATTTCACAGCATATTTACTGTATTCCTGCTACGCCTTCCTGCTCAGGGGTGGGTGCCATGGGAATAATTATGTTGATTAAACAACTAACCCTGCAGAAGTGAGTATGCTGGCTTTGGGCCACTCTGTATAGTGTCTGGTCCACTGTCTTCATTCTATTAACATAATTTTATATAATTCTATTAACATAATTTTATATGTTGGTGTTTCTGAATGTTATTTTCCTTGTCTTTTACCTAATTGTCTATTACAATTGTCTATTGTATTTTTCAGTGGTATCTGCTAATACTGATCCTGATCTGTATGTCACTGTGTCTCCAGGTGTCTATGGACTTCTGTTCTTCCACCTCAAGCCCTGTTTAGGGGCAGCAGCCAGAACATGGTATGCCAGAAGGGTGAATGGGAATGAGTTTGGAAGACTTTCGCTTCATGCCACTGTCTCTTCATGAGGCCCTGGGGCATACATTAAACTCCCAAACATTATTTAATACTGTTTCCCCTGTGCTCAGAGTAAGACAATAGCCCTTGCAGATGGTTTGGCATCACAAACCCCTGAGGAATCACGATTTCACAAGGGAAATAAGTATTTCAAGAAATAAACTCTTCAGGATAATTCTGGAATTCTTTGGAGACTTCAAAGACACGACTGTACAATAGAAAGTGTATGGCCTTTTGACATTCAATAGACAGCAAGGAGAGGAGCAAACCAAATCCCACAAAAACAGGAACAAATGCTTTCTCCTTAGTGCCTTTGATGACAGGATATAAAAGAAATTGTGAATTTCCTTTTTAAAAACAGTGGTCCTAGTTAGGATTTCTAACATGCTAGAAACAATCTCCATAATAGGTCATAAATAAATTACAGATATTCTACATACACAATCAAAATACAAATCTGAATTAGCTCAGCTTGATGGAAAATATTTGTGCATCTTGGAAATCAAACTCTGTCATCTAAAGGCATATTTTGCCCTGCATTTTCAATTGATTGAGCCTGAACTGAAATGTTCCCTTTTGGGTCAGAGGCTGGGATTGGCCTTTTAACTTGCTTTGCAAGAGCTTCCAAGCCTGAACTTTCTCAAGCATAAATGTCAATACAGTAGTCAAAGTGTTTGGCTTATTCCAGTTAAGACTTTTTTTTTTTTCTTTTGTGTATTTCCATATATAGGATAACATTAATATTAAAACAATAATCCCCAAGTTCTGTCTATTACTAGAATATATGCCAACATACAAAATAAATAAAACATACTGAGGAGATTCCTCTACATGTTATCTCTGGAATACACACAGTACTGTCATTTCTTGGAACAAGTACATAATACATAAATGTTTCTGATGGTAGCTTATAAAAAGGAAATGCACAGTGTATGGTTATTACAAACTATTTTTTTCTGTCTTTAAAAGGTGTATGATAATTTTGTTTTCCTCAGTGTTCCTGAAGAATAGTATGGGATGCCAAAAGATACCTGAAATACATACAGATAGGTCCAAGATAAAGTGGAAAAATATATAATGAAAAAAGATGAGAATTTTTCAGTAAATTATTATTAATATTATTTACATTTCAAATATTTTATTATCCCTTTGAACTCAGTTTTAGGTTGTTTTTTGCAGCAGAAGGGCTTTCAGAGCTGGCACAAATTTTCTCTACCTGCACAGAGGAAGAAATGAGGAAGAGAACTGAGCATGTGCTGAAATGTCCAAGTCTCTTGCAGTCATCATTGTACCCCAAAACAATTTAGTCAACTATCTATACTCATAAATTACTGCTCATTAAGCTAGCGCCATGAGTTTATAATGGACCAATTACTGTACATCAAACTGCTAAAATAACCACTTTGACTGATTTCCCTTTCCCTCAGTAAGAGATACAGGTACCCTTGTGTTTTGGAAAGTGATTTCTCCACATCCCAAGTCTCTTGTTTACTGAAATTGAGTAAATACATTGTAAAAGAACTGAAAGGTCTATTTCCTGGTAGATTACAGGCCTTGAGTATTTGTAGGTTCATGGGTCTTTGTGTTCATTTTTTATAATATCTTTCTCCTAATTAGGATTTTTTCCCATGATCCAAACATGGTCACTTTCATGAAGTTTTTATTAAAGAATTTGAGCATTTAAAGACAAGAGTACAAATGAAGAGTCTCCCATGAAGAGTCTCTTCATGGAACTAATGAAAACATAAAATATTAAATATATTTAATAGCTAATGTATTTTTCTTTTAAAAAAGTGAAAGCTGCATGACTATATCATCATACTATATGACTATATGTGTGGGTTATTAATATGATTTTACAATTTTAGGCTGGCTGGAGTGCAGGGCTAAGGGAGCTTCCCTCTGTTCAGAATATGGGATATAGTTAAGTCCTGCCTGACAGACAGCTTACTTTTGCCAATATAATTTAAATAATTAATTTCCTTATAAATTATTGTGCAAAAGAAAAATAAAATCCTAAATTTCCCTATCAATTTTGGCACAATTTGGAGAGACAGAAAACATTCAATTGAAATTGTATGACTGTACATGTAGGGAGATAGTTTGATGTCTTTGAATCCATGAAAAAATTACCAATTTCTGAGAATTTAATGGTAGTTAATATATAGTCAAGTTTCTGTCACTACTGTCTTCACTAGGTGTGCTAAGGGTTGGTCACATTACAGCATTTCCCCTTTCTGCGTCTGTAACCATTTCTGTAAAAACAAATGTCCGAATGCCAAGTGTTCAAATGGGAAATAACTGACTATTTTCATCACACGTACTTTAGTTTGGAAAATAGAGAATATCAATGTCCAAACAGTCGAGTAGCAGGGATGTGAGTGAGTAAAGGGACAATATTGGTTCATGCTGCCAGACTAATGGAACCCAAGGTACAGACACCCCTAAATGTTGGCTTGGCACTATTTGATCAGTCACACTGGAGGCACATTTGCCCATAAAGAAGACTGGACTAAGAAGATGAATGTCATGACAGTAGAGTCAACCTTTGTGCCAGGCTTCCAAATACACCTACTGCTCCTGTCAAGAGGCATGAGATAGCATTAAGTATCAACTTTGCCAGGCCTTAGTGGCAAATCTCCATATACACACAATTTGAAAATATAGAAGGCTACAAACAGATATAGAAATAAAGCCCTGCCTTTCCTATATAGCTGTCCATGAAATTGCTGAGAAGGTGATGCTTTAGGTGTGCATGCTTCTGAATACACAGGTACCCTCTCACACCAGTCAAGTCCATATGTGCCTGAATGGCCATATAGATGCCAGAACCAAAAAGCAGATGCCTGAGCCTGCTTTGAAGCCAATGGCCCATCAGGGTTCAGACACTTTCAAACAGAAATCTTTCCAATACCACATCTACATCCATATTAATGCACATGTACACAGGAAGGTTATATGTGGCAGCAAGGCTCTATTTGGTGATGCCAAGCAACAGGAAAAGAGGCAAAGTGGAGAAACTGAGGCACAAGACATTCCACATGAATATGAGAAATAACTTTACTGTGCAAGTGACCAAGCACTAGAACGGATGGCCAAGAGTGTGGAGTCTCCCTCTCTGGTGATAAAGAACCACCTGCATGCGATCCTGTGCCACGTGCTCTGTGATGTGGTTGAGCAGGGAGATTGGACCAGGTAATCCCTTCCAGCCTGACCCATCCTATGATTCTGTGATCAAACCATCAAGTTCCTAGATCACAAGCATAGAGCCCTATAATTTCTAACACATTGGGAGTGTCCCTTCACTTAAACCATAACCCTTAGTGCGATTGTGATGGCTGCATCTAGCTTACTCTGGACTTTATGGGATGGGTGGCAACAGGGTAGCCAAAGGCTCTCTGGAATGGTGACCCAGACATCTTGCTGCTATGCAAATATAAGTCAATTATGTTACTCCATAAATAGTGGACAGCCCAGGGCCTGCTGAACTCCCCTGCACAACAGCAGGCTGCATGGCAGGATCTTCCCTTGAGCAGGAACATCTCTCAAGAGTAGCCCTTGAGGTGAGTGAGTCTGCCACAATAGATTCTCTGTAAGTGATTAACAGCACGGTAAGCTTTGAAATCTTAGCTAAGTGATAGAAAAGACTGATTGTGCATACTTAATCCTTTAGACATAAACCACTGACCATATTTGAGACAAGGAGTGGATCCAGCTGCACCAAGAATCCTCTTTGAGAAGGAGTTTAGAAAGCAACGGGGTCCTATCTGAGCCTCATGCCTCAATAGGAGGGTCTCCCTGACAGCTTTATCGGACCCCATCCTCCATGCAGTAAGGAAACAAGCATGCCTTGCCATTGAACCTTGTCAAACCACTGCCACACTTACCACTGAACCTTGTTAACTCCCTCCTTTCTGTCAATAAAGTATACTGTCTTCATTATGAGTGAAGTGCATGATTTCATCTGTGACACAGTCTCACATTGTTTCTTAGGAGTTCAGAAACTGAAATAACCAGACTGTGTCTTCAATTATTTCTCATCTACAATCACTTCATCTCCAAGGATATGAATGTGATATTACTCAGCTGTTTGTTCCTCGTAAACCATTTAACTACACTTAGGTATGTCAAATAAACATAGAAATCTATAATAGGCTTATTAAAACAGGTCGTTACAGTCGTCTTATTGCTCAAGATTGATAACAGGACAGAAAGATAATAAAACATGATGTTTCAAAAGTGAGCAATAAAAAAGTCACAAAAGAACAGAATAAAAATTTTATTATGCAGTGTCAGGAATGTAAATAGTTTCAAAAGTGATATTGTCAAGCCTTTTGGGACCCATCTCATGGTGCAGTCTCTTCTCAAAAAAGTGAAAATAGAAATAACTTCACAGTGCAGACTGATAGTTTATAAAATAATTACAGACAATACTCTGCTCAATAATCTATATTGAATTACAACAGCTTAAGTTTTGGACAGCAATTCTAAAAACATACTATAGAACCAAAATTTGTTCTACCACAGGAATATAGAAAATTTGTTACTTTGGGGAGTCACATCCTGCCACTGTTAAAACTATTATTAGTAAAATTATTAGTACATCCATCTATATTCTGAAAACAATTTTTTTTGTTTTGTTTGTTTTTCAGCTCACTGGAAACAGTCTTCATCTATAAAAGTAACATACCTACTTTTTATTGCCTGATTATGCTCCAAGATTTATTTACAGAGAAGTCTTCCCAGCACAAATATTAATGCACCAGATGATGACATTCGCTTTCAAGAATGTCTTCACAAGGGAGTAAAAAATGCACTTCTTGGGAATATTTTGGAGAGCTGAGTGGAGTTGCCTAACTGCTGCAAGTCTGTGATCTTTCTGGTGCCTGTATATATTCCAGCAAAAGTGAATCTGGAATTAAATGAAAATTCAAATGGAAAGGATCTCCTGTATCCTTTCCTTTCCTTTCCTTT
>VWZF01004150.1:479170-516899 GCA_013396755.1 Sclerurus mexicanus | reverse complement strand
GCTCACACCGCGCCCGGCCGCTTCCGCTCCGCCCCCGCGGGCACCGCGGGCCGCGCTTTCGTTCCGGGGGCTGCGAGGGCCGCGAGGAGCTGAGCGGGCTGGGGTGAGGAGGGATGGAGCCGGGCTGGGGTGAGAGCTGGGCTGGGCTGAGCAGGGGACGGGGAGGGAGCTGTGGCGGCCCCGGGGGAGGCCGTGTGCGCCCTGAGGGGCCGCGGTGCCCCCGCACGGCGGGGCAGGGCCCGCCTGCCGGGCCCGAGCGGCAGCAGGAGCAGGAGCAGGAACAGCAGCAGCAGGAGCAGCAGCAGGAGCAGCAGGAGCAGGAACAGCAGCAGCAGGAGCAGCGGCCCCTCGTTGGCCCCGCGGAGCTCGCAGCGCACAGGGCTGTGCCCGCCGCCCCCCAGCGCCGGGGGAGCGCAGGGCACCCCACAGGCCCCAGAGCTGTACGCAGCCCCAGGTGCCCTGTTGGGATGCGGGGGGAGCCCTCCAGCAGCGGCGATGTAGCTGGGGTTTGGCGATCCGGTGTGGGTGGGGTTAGTGACGGGTTTAAAGCGTGTGCGAGGGGAGAGCCGCGGCTCGGGGCCGTGCGGGCCGTGCCGGTACCTGCGGGCCCCCCGCAGCCGGGTCAGGGCGCGCTGGGCGCTGGGAGCGCGTGTCCGATTGCGGGGCCTCCCGCCCGCTCTGCTTCTCGAGGAAACGGCATCGCAGCGGGGGTTAGCTGGAGATGTAAAACATACTTGCTTTATCTCAGAGACATTTGAAAGCAAATTGCACTATAAAGTTTGTATGCATATTAGATTTTGTGTTCATTTGAATGGACATCCTTGACCTTTCCGAAGTTAGACTTTGTCAGAGGGGGAAGGGAAGATATGACAACATGCATGAGTATTTAATTTGACCAGACAGTAACAATTAATTTTTTTCTGGCATTAATTTTAGATTTTTATTGGAAAGCTAGCTGAGTTTTTTGGCTTTGTTATTTTTCAGTTAAGTTACACTTGATTTTTATTTAAACACTTAATTTTGGATCACGTCTCAGGAATTACTGTTTGTTTGTTTTTGTTAAACATGACTGTTTTGTTACATCATTTCATAAGTGTGATCCCTGACATGAAAAAGTAAATCTAAATTAGCTGAAAGTAAATACTGAGAATGACTTTTTTTCATTTCCAGTGATGCAGCACAAAGTGCAAAAGGCAGTTTGTAACTACTGCAGGCTGTGCAGGCTGCTGACTGGGGGCTGCTTTGAAGATCAGAGGGGACCCTGAGGGATCTCTCAGAAGGGTTTTACTAAAGCTGGGAGTGTGACTGAGCCTGGGCACACAGAGCACTCATTCTGCCAGTGCTGGGTCTGGGCACAAAATCCTGTTCCTGATGCATCGCTCGGAGTACATGGTGAAAATTCTGCACCAGCTGCAGAGGGTGAGACAACAACTGTATGAAAGAAAGCCTGGAAAAAATCCATCAGCGGTACTAAATAAATACAAACTTTCAGAACGAGTCTAGATTGGGTCAGCATTTACCCTGTTCTAGCTCTTCTAATTTTTCAGCCTCGAGCTTTGCTCTTGGAAAATATCTTCTATCTCAAAAAGGTAGATATCTTCTATCTCTGTCTTCATTTAGGGTGTTTGGTTGGCCCACATACAGTAAGTTTCAGGATAATATCTAAATTTGTACAATTAACATTTTTCTTATGGATTTCTAATCCTGTAGGCATTGTTGGTAGTCATGCTAAAGACTAATGGGATTGCTCACCCAGGTAAACACTGTTTACCAGTGATTTAGAAACTTTAAGGCACTGATCCTAACAACAGGAAAAAATATAGTTCTGCAGGAGTCAAGTGAGTGGGATAGCTTAGTAAAATTACGAACGTGCATATAAGTGCATTAAGGATGCAGATCTCAGGTTCTTTCCAGCTGTTTGTCTCATGCTCTCCTGAAATCAGTTTGGAGTTCTTGGTGCTCTAACAACCAAATCAGATGATTTTATTATTCTTCCTGTTGTGAGAAATACCTTCTCTGATGAGTATTTTTTGTTAAATAGGATAATGCAGAATAATTTTCAATAAATTAGTTTGTAGTAACTGGATTTTTATTTAACAACATATTGTCTGTTTCAGATCACCATGTCTTTGAGTTCATCTACACAAGGACCAAAAAGAAGTACTGAGTGTTTGGAAAGCCTAGACCTGCACACTGCATCATCATTTCAGGATAACCCTCTTCAACAGTTACAGTTAGCATCCCAGGAAGTGCTGGAAAAGGCCAAAAAGAGTGGGAGATCAAAATGCCCCCGATGCAGAAGTTCAAGGATGTTTTATTGTTACACATGCTTTGTTCCTGTTGAAACGGTCCCTACCAAAGAAATTCCAACTGTGAAGGTTAATATGTCTTATGAATTTTCTATAATATTGTGCCTTTTAGTTCCTATGGACAGAGAACAATCTGTCTGCGACCATTTCTAAGTCATTCTGTTGACATTCATCTTTAACACAGCTAAAATGATGAATAAACTACAGTTAGATAATATTGCTGTTCTTTTTAAGGAATTGCATGTACAAACACTAAAAATGTTCCAGTCCTCACGTAAACACTTATGTATCTACTAGATGAGAATAAGCTGAAGCCAGTCACCTCAGTCAGCTGTGTTTTCGCTTAGTTCTTGGAAGGTTCTTTATAGTGCTCTTGCTCGTTCTTCAGTTTCTAATAACTCCGACCAGAACTGATTATACTGTGAACAAAAAAATACGATTTTTTCATAACTAAGAGTGAATTTTAGGTCAAATGTGAGCTAAAAGTCATTCCTAAATGTCATGGTTGCATAATTCAGATAACCACACTCAAAATATAATTGAACAGTGTAGTGCCTTTCAGTTAAAATACTTGGAGAAACCATCAGAGAGGAGGACTGAGACATTTTGCAAAGTCACCTAAGAACTAAGATGCATTTTGAAGACACGGGAGCTTGAAAGCATCATGAAAATACTTTAGATGTATTTTGTAAGTTTGACCTAGTGGATTTAGGTGTATTTTCATTAAAATGGCTATTTTTGCAATTGGGTGAATACCTAATAGAGGTAAGTATTCATATTTAAAACCATTATATTGCTCAAATTAAGACCCCATCTTACTTACCTTATTGATTCTATTTCTAGAGATTCTACGACGCTACTGCTAAAGTATTTCCATAAACAGAGAATGTAAAAGATGCCTCTTGTCACTTGTCTCTAGTTTAGTTACAAGCCTGTTAAAACAAAACATTTTCCAAAATCATCAGATATGTTTTAATTACACATCCATAGGGATTTCTGCTGAATTCTGCACAAGTTTTTGTACAAATGTTTATACCTGTATATATGATCATAAATATTGCCTTTTTTTTTTTAACTCCAGTTACCTTTGAAGATTGACATTATCAAACACCCCAATGAAACAGATGGGAAGAGCACTGCTGTGCATGCAAAGCTCCTGGCACCTGATGATGTTACCATTTATAAATACCCTTGCATTCCAGAATATGAAGAAAAGAGACATGAAGTAAGAAAAATAGCACTGTCTAACCACCTTGAACCTCTGTGTTCACCACCTTACATAGCTGATAGCTGGATTCATTGTGTACCATAAGAAATATTTTGCTCACCTATGAAAGTGTTCAACTTGCAGCAAATTAAACATCATTAAGAGTTGTGCTCATCATAGACAGCAGCTGCAGTATTTAAACTTCCTTAAAATTTTTACACTGTTGTCTTGGCTGAAAAAAACATTTTTTACAGAAGTATTAGAGTTGGTAGTGGAAGCATGGAAATGACATTAATTAAATATCTCTATTAAGTATCTTAATTCATTATTTTAACATGAATTAACATGTTTTTAACATGAATTTAACATTGTATTAGGCAATAGAATATTTTTAAGAGATGCTCCTTTATTTTGTCCCGACTTAAATATTTTTAGGCAGGGATAGTAAATTTCTGTTCTTTATGGAACTATTCCTGGTGTTTTATTAGATTTTGTTGACACTCAGATCTCTCTCTTTTTTTCATTCAGATAGCACTTATATTTCCTGGCCCCAATTCAGTTTCAGTAAAAGATATTGCTTTCCATCTCCAAAAGTACACTAAAAAAGGTTCCTGTAATAGTGATGATGACTGTTCCAAAGAGCCAGCTCTTAAACAAGCAAAAATAGAGCCTAAAGAAGAAAGAAATCCAAATCAATGCATCTCAAGCAACAGGAATGAAGCCACTAGACTGAAGAAAATAATATTTATTGACAGTACCTGGAATCAAACCAACAAGATAATAACTGATGAACGGCTTCAAGGTAAAAAAATACAAGTTGCTATTGAGATGTTATTGCTACAGAAATGATTAAGGGACATGTGTCTGTAACAGACCTGAGCATGATATAAGTGTGTATCTACCCCTAAGTCTGAGTGTACATGAAAGACTCAAGAGCCTGTTTTGGTGCTGGAAATACTTCCTGAGCCAAAGATTCCATTACTTTTCATGCCACATAATTGATTTTGCAATACTCATATTAAGAAAGGATTTGCATTTATTGTCTCACTTCTCTATTGGAACGAATCCCATCTCCCAGAATGGGAGCTGTCATGTTAGACAATAGAACAGTAGCTTGAATGACCTCTGAAGGAAGCCAGAAAGGTTTCCTTTGCAGGTGGCTCTCTGCTTTTTTGGGAGAAACAGGGAGCATTTTTGTAGTGGTGGTGGCAGACAGGCCACTGACAGATGAACAAGGGGTTTAGGACACACAGCACAGAGTTGTCAGGGTTGGTTTCTCTTTCTAGGGAAGTTTTTACGTGGGCATTTCAATGATCTCACTACTTTCCAGACAAAAAGAGAATGCCTGCTTGCCTTCCATACCCTCCCAACTCTGAAAGCAGAAATTGGTAATTCTGCAAAAGTTTTTTGTCTTAGGTTCATTATAAGAAGTATATATTTAAGCATTCTGATTAAAACCACAAAAGACAAAACAATTAGCAATGATATTCGATTTCCTTTGAGAGGAATAGGAATTTGAAAACACTTTCATTAGTGAGAAAGGTGCACTTAGCTGGGAGACAGGCTCTCAAGTTTCTATGCAGTATATGTAACTACTAGTGCCTGCTTTGCACTGGATCCTGCAAGGAATTTCACAGACTTTCTTCCGTGGAAGATGAATGTTGCCTTACTGTCTAGTCAGTTTATTAAAGAATCCCACATGTTAGTATAATGTATTGGCTAATTAAAATCCTGTTATAAGTATTTAGTTTAACACAAAACATACTCTATCAACTACACTGAAGCATTACTGTAACAATTAGAGTAATTGCGTGTTCCAAGTGTCTGTAAAGCATTTGCAATTTATTTTAAGAGGATGGATTCAAGAAAAGCAAGGCAGCCAGGGGAACTGAAGATTTCCACAGAAGCGTATGCAGTATTTCAGTCAAAAAGTCATAGTTGGTGTTACTTTGGGGCTCTCAGAGAATGGTTTCCAGCTACCCCATGGCAATGCTGATCTGGTGGGCTCTTCCCTCCTGTCTAGAACATCATCTCGGTTGCAGCTGGTGTGCAGTCCTGTCTCCCTGAGCACCTTTCAGGATTGCTGTAAGGTTTGATAGTGCCATGAAACCCAGTTTGTCTTATGGGGAGAATTTACCCCCTACCCATGAGGTGTAGCAGTTGCAGAGCCCCTGCACGCCTTGGTTTCCTTAGTGCCTCTCCTATGGAACATAAATTGCATTATCACTCCTTTTAGAGGTTACAGGTTTGACTTCCAAGATGAATGGGGCAGAGTATCCTTAGGCATAAACTGATGAAATTTTTACGCTGTATGCACATGGAAAATAGAGAACTGTTGTCATTTTTCAATTCAGTTGCAAATGAAGTCATAATCCAACAAAATATTCCTCGGATATTGAAGGACAAAAAGAAGTGTTCATAATTCCAAATAAGTAATGGCCATACTTACTCAGAAAGATTAAGTTACAAGAAATTCTGGATGGAAACATTAATGAAGCCAAGAAAATGTAAAGAAAATCCTTGTGTTTTGAAACACAGGACTGCAGGAGAAAGCAAATGAGTACATCAATCTTAAAAAAAAAAAAGAGCCTGGAGAACTTGGACAAAAAACTACTTCTATATCTGCTTGGAAAAGTAATATTTCTTTAGAAAGCAAAACTAAATCAGTTGTGTTAAAGACAGGAAATATTTGAAAGTTGGTAATGTCTAGGATTGATTACTTCATTAAAAGTGATCTCTAGATCAGAAAGGAAACAGCTGAATCTAATGTTAATAATTACTTTCTCACATGAGTGATGGGGCTTATTTGCAACATCAACATGGCTGCAAAAGAAGCAGATTACTTTGTTATTTTTTCCTGTAAATTTTATCTACTTTGTATTAGCCAACTATATTGTTAGCTTACACATTAGTATTGTAAGCTTTCATATGAATGATCCACATTTGTAATAAAGCATTGCCTTTAGCTGGGTGCAGATATAGTACAGATGAAACATGCTCAGTAAACTCTAACCCTTAACCCCTCTATTTTCATTTTTTATAAAAAAACCTGCTAAAATTTTTTGTTTCAGATTAACTGATGCTGCATTTGTGGTAAGCTCAGTAGTGTCCATGGTCTTGCCTTCAATAAACTTTGGTTTGTATTCAAACCACAACTATGTGGGAGTTGATGTTGGAGGAATCACTCCCTGAATTCACTTCACTGCTGTTAAGGTGGAAGTGTTGCTGAATTGGATGGAAGTTTCACTTTGGTTAGAGCTGAGAATTCAAGTTTTCATGAGGGAAACAAGCTGAATACAGTTTCCTACTACTATAGGTATAGATACTATGGTAGATAAAAGACTTTCATGTGCCATACAGACATCTCAAGTGGAAATGCTTTTAGTTTCTAATGATTTAGTTTCTAATAAAGTTAATTACCAGATTCTGTCATCCTAAGTAATCTCAGTGAGATTTCAGTTATTCAACAAGCATAAATGAAGTTTGTGGCTCTTGCAAATAGTCCTCAATCAGCAGCACTAACAGTCTGAAGGATTATGCGTTACATTTGAAAGTTACTAATTTTGCAAAAGATGAAGTAATAATTTTAAGAACATTGATGAGTAGGTGCAGGTTTCACCCTTGCCGTCTGAAGAGACCCTGCAATTTACTGATGCTGTTTGAATGAAAGGATAATCTGTGATTAAGTGTAAATATCAGGATTGTAACCTTGTACTTACAGCACCTTTTCATTAAATTTCAAAGCGGTCCACACAGAAGGACAAAATTATTGCCTCGGTTTTACAGATGAAAAATGGAGGTATGGGAAGAGAAGGTATATGCATGCAGGCATCCAGCAGGGCAGCAGCCAAGGCAGAAGACAAAACTCAAGTCTTGTGTGGCATCCCAGCCACCAATCCACATTGTCTAATCTGTGTCAACTTTTTTTCGTGACAGGGTTGCTACAGATTGAGTTGAAGACAAGGAAAACTTGTTTCTGGCGTCATCAGAAGGGAAAGCCAGATACATACCTCTCCACAATAGAAGCAATTTATTATTTCCTTGTGGACTATCACCAGGAGATTTTGAAAGAGAACTACAAAGGACAATATGATAATCTGCTTTTTTTCTTTTCATTTATGTACACATTGATTAAAAATGCCAAGTGTTGTGCAGGAAAAGAGTAAGAAGCCTGTCTATACATGCATGACACTACTTTTTTTTGTAATGATAAACTGCACAAAGTAACTATTTTTATCTGACTGAAATCTGGAAATGGATTGTACTCAACAACAGCTACAGTGTTTGTCCAAAAGGAAGCTGCAGACCTCCTCCTGAACACTTCAGGTTGTAGAACTACTCAGAGGAGCAGTCTGATTAGTGTTACTTATTTGAAAATAGTTACACTATGCTAAATACTGCTGTATTTCATCCTATGGGCCTGACGTGCCCACTGTGATGAGCACACTTCCTGAGGTGGGATAGGAGGACTTGACCCCTCTTGCCATAAGAGTGATCTCCTTAACTGTAAAAAGGAATTAACATGCTAGCTTTTTATTGTTACTAATATTTTATGTCAGGTGTTTTCTTTGTATTTTACACAGTAATGGTTTCATGACATCAAAAGCTTACTGAAATGAATAGGATAGTATTTAGTTGGAGGGGAGAGTTGCACCAATACAAAAGGAAAGAGCACATTAATTGAGAACAAATTATGTACTTTCAAGATTAAATCTGGAAATAGTTCTAGTAATAAAAAAGTGATCTCTATAAACATCATTATGTAGTGTATGATTTCTGTAGTACCATTCACATACTGTTGTATTAAGATTATTCTCAACTTCTTGGGTAATTTTAGACTTCTTCAAACAAATTTACTTGTTTGCTACATTATATTATTGGGGGGGACACTAACTTCAAAAATGTCACTATGACATATTGTAGACAGTAAAATGTTGTAGATGCCACATACTTGTATTTGAAGCAGCAGAACAGGCTCATTGCACTGCAGGAGTTGTCTGAAAATGTACATCTTTTTGCAGGACTCAACACAAGGTAATTTGCAGTGACAAAAACCAGAGAAGATGGTGGCTCTGACCACGTTTCTGACCAGACTGCCTTAAATTAGGCAGACTATGAATCTGCGCAGTTTTTTCCTTTGCAGTAACAGTGCAAATGTGACCAGCACAAGTAAGAATTTCTCTGTGCTGATGAAAGTTTTGCTGGTCGGTGCAGCACTGCTGTCACAGTCATCGTGTGGGAATGGAATTTTGCCACGTTTTACTGTACTGCCAGTACAGCCAGTGCTGGCAGAGGGAACAGACCCGAACTGCCACCTTACAAGCAGGGTTCTATGAATATATTTTTATCATCCTAGGAGGGCTAGGTGATTTCTATGCTGTGGTGAACACAGAAATAGTGTCTTGAAAAATACTTCAAGAAAATCTTTTTACGCTTACACAGCAACCCATACAGGCTCAGTCAAGTGATTTGTATTGTGTTTTAATGCTTCAACGTATTGAAATCACTTCATATTCCTTAAAACAAGATACAAATACACTCTCCCAAGTCATCCTTCAGCTTTGTGTGCTTACCTACACAAGTGAGTGCGTATAGAAACACATTTCAGAGGATGCTGAAAACAAACCTCCTCCATCTGCAAACAGAAATGCTGGTTATGTTACCTGAGTGCACATGAACAGGAAACACAGGCCTGAACTCAGAAGGAGAAAGATAATTTTTATAGCTACCTATATATTGAGTTCATGTGGCAGGCAATGAGAAAAAGCAGCAGTCATGTCTCAGTACTATTGAAACACTACTACTTACTCATTTGCTTCTTATTGCTATTGAGAGGTTATTTTGGCCTTTTAAAATGATTAATGCTATTTCCTTTGGTAGGAATTTTGATAGTCTTTTGACATTTCCATCTGTTCTTGTATTTCTTAAGCAAAGATTGTTGTAATATTTTTTTAAAAATCACAAGTATAATAGTTTGAGAAGGAAACTTTCACCCACTTTAAACAAACAAAAATAAAATGAACCCACTGACCTAATGTTTTACAAGAACCAGAGAGAAAAATCTGGGGAGAGAGGGGGAGTTACTTCCAAGACACATTTCCCTGAAAACATGTTTTTTATTTAAGAAGCAGAGGTCAGATAAAAGCTTGTATAAGTGCTGTTCTTTGTTACTTTTGGAAAATAGTTTTATAAGGTTAAAAATTGTTTCCAAATTTAAGTTTTGTGTACCTCACTTTATTTGAACAATGGGAATTAAACTATTCCAAAAGAAAATTATTGTAATTCTCAGGTGAAATTAATGTACAGAAAATATTTTAAATCTGGAACACTTTGTCCAGAAATTGGGTTCAGATTCTTTTTTTTCCAGTGGAACCTCTGTAATGCAAGAATCATTTGTTATACCCAGGGACAGAGGCACAGCTAATATCTATAATTCATTAGGGTCTGTTGGTATTCCTCTGATAACCTTTCATGGGGGCAGGAAAAAGGTTATTGTCACTTCTGCTGCAAATCTGTCCTGTCTGAGCAGCAGATGTAGCTTCCCCTTCTCTCCCATCTATAAAAATATTTAAATGCTCTATTTAATTCCGGTGTTGGTGTAAGAAGCCAAGCCAAGTCATCCGTCTCACACTGAAAGCATCTCAATACCACTGATTCATTTTTCCAGCTCTGAGTCTAAAGAAAAGTTTTGTTCTGCTAAATGAAAGCAATCAAGTGGTTAATCCTTTCAAGTGCAATTAGCAGCACTGACCTCCCTGTTCTTTAAAATGAGGGTCAGGGGGAGGTAAAGGCCAGCTCTGGGCCTTTTCTTTCATATCAGAATACCCCTTCACTAACTATCTCTTCTGTTTCCAAAAACATCAGAGACCAAGCGGGAAAAACAGGCTTCTGCTTCCATTAGCAGTAACTTAAACAGCCATAAGTTAAAGGGGGAGGAAAAGGAAGAGCATCTCTATCTCCTTTCACAACAGAAGACATCTGGCCTCCTGTGGGGAGGCCCCAGATAACAAAGAACCTGTCAGTGCAAACCTCCGCGATGTGTTCAGAGAACCATTTTACCTGCAGTCTGGCTCATTCATTTCCTGCCACTGGAGCCATCTGCTTTTGCTTATTGTGGGTATTTTTGTTCTTTCTTTGGCCAGGAGCGTGAAGTGGCTTCACTTTAGCATGCCTGTATGCTTGGTCAGAGGCAGTATTTAATCCTTCTCTCAAAATGAATAAGAGAGGGAGCTGCAGAAAACAATTCCTTTCCTGGAAGGTAGCACAAATGTCATCCAAGCTGAGGTTGAATAAAGGGTCATGTCAGTGCATGGGGTAAAGATACATTGAGATTGAAAAGAGATGCCAACTTGGAATCCACAGCAGAACCTTCCAAAGCACTTGTAATCTTACCTTATTTAAATCCTTCGCTGCTGCTTCTTGCAATTATTTTTCAGTTGGAGTCCATCTGGTTTTCCAGAATCTTCTTCAGGCCCAACTGCAGACTACAGCAGTGATCTGTCTTGCTTTTCTCTTGCACTGAGTTTCAGTATTTCATCTGAATGCTTTAAAAATCAGTCTGCATAAATGATGTATAGTTATAGCCCACTGTATAAAATGTAATGTGGTAAGAAAATCCACTCTAACTATCCCTACCTTTGAAAGGGCCAAAAGAAGGATAGGGGGAGCTTTTATTAGTTTCCCATCATTTACTACAGTGCAGTTAATACACTCCCAGGTACCATTAACTCGTGTCTGAGTATTCTGAGACACAAAAGTTAATGGCAATTGCAGCACAGTTAAATGAGGAAAGCTTTTCCACTAAGACTAAAATATCATGTGGCAGTGAAACCCCTGACCTACTGATACCAGAATATGGGGTCACATATTAAGGTACTGAAGGACTCAACATAATTCCTGAACTGTTATCCCTTGTCTTGAGGGACACCATTTTAGTAAAATCCCAATGCCGCCGTTAATAAGAACGTTAATTTTGACTGGTGACACTTCATAATACCAACATTCAAAGGAAGTGTTTATATGAAAAATTTACCTCATTTTTCCTGTTCACTTGCTTGAAAAGATAACCCATTGCTGCCATTTTATGGATTCCAAAGAGAAATGAGATGCTGCAGAATTTTGGAAGTAGTGTATCACATTAAACTAAAAACACTCATAGTGGTGTGATTTCTTTACCACTATCTGCCAGAAATAAATTCAAATAGTTTTTGAATTTTGAGTTCCACGGCAAGAGATGGGAACTACTCCTCTAATGCAAAGCAGACAGCAGACTTTGTATTTTCACCTCATGGAAAGTGGAAATTTTTGTCTAACTTTAGCAATACTGGTGCGGTTACCACATGATTTTACTGCTGACTTTTCAGACCACTGGTGTTGCAATAGGATGTTTAGAAACATACCACAGAAGAGAATGCTCCACACCAACATTCCCCACACTGAGTCCTACCCCACCTACAATCCTGTGCACTGCACTTCCCTTACCCATAAAGTTAATTTCTGCCCTGAATAACAAGTCTCTACATACAAAGCTGGGCCCATAAGCCAGTCTACCCAGTTAAACTCAGCATGAAACCTAAAGGCTGAGAATTATTATTTCAAAGGTTCTGATGGTACAATTTTTTAATAACAGGGATAGATGTACTCATATATCAGTAAGTACATATATGTACACATACAGAAGTACATGCACATGTGTTAGTGTCAATAAATATACACTTCTCTCTAGCGTTAAATGCATTAGGACACAAGCCAAATATTTCCTCTGTTGCTGTTTCTGTCTTAGGGGACATAAAGAAAATCAAAGTGTGATATCAGAGTTTATAGTATTAAAGATTAAACTGTTATATATAGAGAGAAAATGTATAGTTTAATTAACTAGACATACAGCTGAGCCTGTTAATGCACATAGATGAGCAGTTTGACTAGGAATTTATATAAGTTTGGATGTACTATCCAAGCACAAGTGCTGTATTACCCCTCCAAACAATACACTGAAAAAAACAAATAATGTTTTATATTCTTTCACTGTTCTGAATGTTGTTGCTGCGGAGTCTGATGTAGCTCCCTACACTTATTGTGTGATGTATCACACTGTCTTTGGAGCTCCAAGTGGCACTGAAGTCTTAGATTTGTAAAACAAGAACACCCAACCAGGCTGAACAGGACACACCAAAGCAATTAAAAGCATAAAACTGCAAACTAAAATGTAGAGACTCCTGAATTATACCTGCACAGAGGAAATGCCATGGATCAAACTCTGCCACTTCTCTAAGAGGGAAGGAGAAGGGAGCCAGAGCACACTCACCATGGCACTCAGGAAAATGCATTTGCTCAAGTAATAGTGGGCACGAGCATCTACAGCAAATGTGCACATATGTGATCCTTAATGGAAAATTGCTATTATACACAATGCAGTGTGGTGGTTTCTTTGCTCCCTTTTGATTACTTACTGAAGAGTAAAATAATCAATCCACAGTTAGTGTTTCTCTGAGGTTTTTTAAATGCAAGTAGTTTATAAATTCCTCAGTTTATGATAGTGTTTACAATATTTCAAAGTAATTTCATTACAAACAACAGCATGTGAATCATTACTGCGACTGTAAATTCTCTCCTTCCAAAGTGAGATAAGATTGGGCCTTTACTCTGCTTTAGGACAATTTCTGAAATTATTTGCTTTGGAGATGGATGCTAGTGAATTGAAGAGAATCAAACTCTTTGTAGTCTAAAGAAGTCTCCTTATTGTCTTTTCTACAGAAGAACAATACTTAGGGTTCCAGTAAAAGAAGTTTGCTCAAGCTGAAACTCAGCCTTCACTTCAGAACAGAAACGTTGCTCCTAATGCTAAATAAAAAAATAAATTATTTCAAGACCATCATAACATTTTAATTATTTCAAAAACTGTTTTTGAGGTTTCAGTTTTACAACTAAATTGTTTGCCAAATGTAGCATGGATTCCAACGGACCTAAACCTGCATTTTCCAGTGTCTTAGCTGTATAGACTAATCATTCCATACAGCTCTCTCTGTTCACAGCCTTCCTTTGGGCCCAATCAATGCTACAGCCTATTTTTTTTTCTTTCTTTTCATATTTACAGCAGACAAGGAAGCAACTTGATACAGCTTCAATTGTCAGAAACATCAGGTAAAGCACCTCAGTTTACTCAAAGCACTTGGATCACATTACTTCCTCTTTAAACCTCACACATGTTGAAGTGTGTTTAGAATATCGGCTTTGATGTGCATACCTGCATCGGCTGAGACACCAAAAATGCTTGCATTATGTTCTCTCAGGACTGTTTGGCAAAGAATATAACTTAGAAACCCTTACATGGCCAAAAGCTTCCTCTTTTCCTTGAATATGGCTTACTTTATCTGGAGAGCTGGTTTAAAAATCAATGCCTGATGCAGCCAGGGAATTTGCCAACAAAACTCTTGAATGCAGAAAGCTCTCTAAGGTAGGCTGATTCTGCTCATTTTAAAAGGAAAATTCATTAAAAAAATAAGGGAGGAACAAACAAAGTATCTTTAATTTTTTGAAGCCCACAGAAACTAAAACAGTAGATTCAAGCAGGCAAGGTAATGTGCAATGCTTGAGCTGTTCCAACACATGGATGGTCCAACGGAAAGGGCCCAGAAGTTGCTTTGGAAGGGGAAGGCCTCTGCAAAGTTCTGCCCTCCATGTGTAGGCACGGGTCCTTTTCAGTTCAAGTGCCTATGTATATCCACCTTGTGAGGCATCAGTTTAGAAAAGATATTTCTTGGTTTTATCTCTTTATGTTGGCACTCTTCTTGTAGAGAAATTAATATATCATAACTAACACCATACTAAACACTTTCATTGTTTTTTAGTACCTTGTTTTGCTTTCCAGAGTTCCAGTATTGGCATGCTAGTGATAACAGAATTGGGATCTTCCTGTGCTGCTGAGTTTACTGTGTCATTTGCACCAACGACCAGAGCCAAGTCTGTATCAGACAAAAAGGAAATATATTACAAAATGTGTTATTATGAAAGGAAAAGCCACTGCTTCAAGTTATCAAGACAACACCAAAGCACATTAATCAAGCAAACAATAAATGATGACAGTTTGTTGTTTCATCTGAATGAAAAAATTAAGTCCATCTGTTGGTGTTCAAACCTAGAATCCAATTTTGGCAGTTCTATGTGCTAATGAAAACTATTAAAAAAATGTTGTGCATTCCCTATGCAAGTTATCATAAAAATAAATACTCCTAAGGTTTAAGAGGCAGCCTTACGCAAGGCCCTGGTGAGGTTGCTAAACGGAGCACATATGTGGGCTCTGAGGATGATGTCCATCATGTTACGCTGCATGGTGTGTTTCAACACTGCTCACTGACAGTCCAGAGCTACAGTCTCTGCTCTGTTCAGCCCCTCAGCTCCATGGCACTGCATGCAAGAACCACTGCATTGACACGCAATCCATTGTAGGTCCCAGAATTTACATTTTAGTAGCTCAAAAGGTTCCACACCTTCAGTTAAGATGGCAGGACACAGATCTAAAATTTGTTAATAATTCCTAGAACCTCTAGCCACAGTGATCTTAAATGGTGTATTTCTAGAGTACTTCTGCTGATAAAAATACAGCATTTGAGTTTAGAGCTTTAGCACCAGCAGTATCACATTGATCTCCCTTATCCTCATGCTCACTGAATCCTTTAAGGAACTCTTAATGGGTTTGTGCTATGTGGCATCTGCACAAGCAGCTCTAATTCTTCTGCCAAACATACCCACATGCCTACCAATTTTTTTTTTTTTCAAGTTGTTCAGAGTTTGCCCAGTAAAGTCAAGCTCATTACTCTGTACATCTGTTCAGTCTCCCGGAGTCCATATTAAAATCAGCACCACATTACAGCTTCCATCTCTCTTAACCTTTCTACCCACAGGGCTGGCTATGCCTGGCACAGAAAGATGTTCTGGCTGTACCATTTTATTACCTTTTGCAAGAGCCCTCCAAGTGACTGAAGTGCAGGAGCCAAAGGAATTTAGTGTCCTGTTACACAGAGAACAGCCTCCAGGTCTAAGATGACCACAGATCTGCTTTGGGCATAAAAGGGAATAAAAGCCATCTAACACAGAAATGTCTGATTTCCCTGCTGCTCCCAAGTTCCTAAAATGCAGACAAATGTAATGTCAACAAACTTACAACATCACATACATCAGTGCAAGCAGATTATCCTCACTGACAGCAATGAAGCTACACCTATTTCAGTTGTCTGTGAAACACAGCTACATAATCTTGTCCTTCCATTCTGCATTTATAGGATGAACAGTGAGTCTGAAAGATTTCAAGATTGTCAGCTGAGAACATTTGACATGGAGTCTTCTAGAAGCAGTAAATTCAAGATCCTATAGTACTAAACTTAGCTTGTAAACGTTCCTTTATGAGCTATCACCTGCATAGTTGCTTGGAACAAAAATCATCTAGCTTTACTCCCATCCATCAAACTGTGTCCAGCGATGCAAAGCAGCTCTAAACCAGAAAAAACAATGAAGAATTCTTGTGTGAAAGAAATATGCACAGTGCAAGGTGATATAAAGATCTGAAAAGGTGCTGCTGAAATTACCACATCCCCATCTGTCTGTGACCTACATGGTCTCTAGTTTAAGAGCTGGCAGCCTCAGAAGGAGGTGAAGGGCATAGAGGCAGTATAGAGCCATATTTGCCTTTCTTCCTGGGGCTACAGCTCATGTGCACCTCCAGAGAAATTATCACAGCTGTCATAGTCTTCCTTACTTACGCAGTGTGGAATATATTAAGAAAGGTTTGCCATCCTCACAAACTTGGGCCTTACAAAGAAAAAGAAATTGAGAAGAGACAATTAAGTGAGTGAAAATTAAAGCCACAAATCATTATCACCCTAAGAATTGATTTTGTGTGTATTTTTAACAATGCATCATTCTACTTGGAATTCACTATTTTATTACAAATAAAGCCTCTGACCTCTTAAAAAGTAATTTCTTTAATCTTCAGGGGAAGAATATATCAACATATTGACTAATAACAAATTTCTAGGACTTTGAGTGTTTTCTGTTGGATTTTTTTAATGTGACTACACAAAGGGAACTGTGCTTTAACATCACTCTCTACAGCAGCCTGCTTTGCTGGGGGAGGCACTTTGGCTCTTCTCTCCCTTTTTTTCCATGTGCCTCTCCTTTCCGAGGCCCCTCATCACGATGACCCATCCGTTTGGCTTGGGGCTGCACGCAGCTGCCTCTGAAAGGAGCCAACTGTATTCTTGGGTCAGCTGGAGAGCCGGCTCGATTCAAACTAGGGATACACAGCACTTGCAGTGCCCGTGACTCAGGGGAGAGAAGACTGGGCCTCACCTCAGCTTTCAGCAGAGGTGCAAAACATACCAGCTGGCACACAGCAAGTGCTTAGTAGCTTCAGGCAATCCAGTGCATAAAAACTACCTTATTTAAGGATTTTTTGTTACATACTTGGAACCACAGTCTTCTGTTCACATGCCTTCGTAGCCATTTGTGATTTTATTTATTGAAAGAGGAATGATTAGCTGGCACATTTCAATTCAGTGGCTCTGCTGTGTCCTGGAGATGGGATGTGTGAAAACTGAATGTTTCCTGGTTTCCGGTACCATTTTCCATGTATAGCTTTCCTACAGGAATTAAACTGTCCTGAAGTATCATGACACAAACATTTTTGTTATTGCTGCAAATTGAATGTTGGCCAAAGCTTGCCATTCTTAGAACAATCTCAGACTGAATAGCTGATTATCCTGCATAATTTTTGGCAGTGCTGGGTTACCCATTTTCAGGAAAAGCAAGATTTTTTTTTTATCTTTAATGAGAATTAACATGATGAGGGAGGCCTGTTGAAGTCACTTCAGTGACTTCATCTCATATTTCTTTGATATAAACCAATACTACTCAAAGGGTAAAAAAGCAAAGACTTCAGTTCTGTGCTCAATTCTTTGAACTTCCACTATCCCCAGTTCCACAATAGAGATCTTCAGTATTTTTTAAGATGAGGAAAACTCTCAGCAGAGTTCACAGATCTCAAGTGAGTCCCTGTTCATTAAGGGCTAATCATAAAGAACAGGTCTGACGTGCACTGGAGGTGGAATATACATCAATAGCAAAACCTCAAAATTCCAGGATATGACAAATGGTGAAAATCTGATGAAATTAGGATTATTGTAGTCTTAGGGCCTTGTTGAACCCTTTTGCCTTATGCTGTATCATTACAAAAGAATGAAGACTACAGTACTGCCAAGACATATGCTGTGGTACTTCTAGTTAATCAGTATGTTTCATTTGAACCATCACATTAATTATGGTTGTAATTCACTACATTAGGAGGTGTTCAGCTCTCAGTAATATCACATACATCCAGGACACTATTAAATGAGTGCTCACTTTTCACCAGTAAACTAAGTCCCAAAACCATTGTGCTTTTTTAATACATATGAACGAAAGGTCTCACTGCAAACATAGAAAAGAAACACAGCCTCATATTTTGTTCATCAAACATTATTAAATCCCCTTTCTTAGCTTATGTTGTAGTGTTGTCTATAATGCAAATTTTCCAATCTCGCATATTTGCATATCACTAAAATAGCAGTTAAAATAGCAGTTGTCTGCAGCAGACAAAAAAGCAAAACCTGTTCCCTGAAACACTTCTAAGCATGGATAAAAGCATCAAAGACAGAAGAGTAGACTTGCCAGAGTAAAGCTGAAAGTCCCAGAAAGGAACGACTGCTAACATCAGAGGAGGGACAAGTGGCATGTGAGAGAGAAGAGGTCTTTAACAGTTTTAGGATTCGGATTACAAGTGTGAATTGGATAGATTCAAAGGAAGTGGGAACAAGATTTTGACATGATTAAAGTGACAGTGAATGGTGGAATACGCACATGTTTTTGCAAGACTCAAGGTATCTTGGCAAGTCCACTCGAGTAATTCGAACAGCAGATATCTGAACTCTCACCCAGGGTAATGATAGAACTAGACTCCTTTATCATTTCCATAGCTTGGTCTAATCCAGCTTCAGTGCAAGTTCCAACAATTTCCATAGGTTTCCTTCCTGCAGTAAATGCTGTGCCATATCCACCCAAAAGTGACATTTGGCAGAGATCTGACCGTGGCCTAAATGTGAATATTTTAAATGAGCATAGTGGTCAAAACAACAGTTCCAAATCCATTAAAAGAATCCCAAAATAAATAGTTCATTTGCTGTAAGTTCCCATGTAGTTTGTTTGGGAAGTCAGACTGCATTATTCTTCAGCTCATTAAAGTTTACTTTAACAAGCTGTGAAGCTGATACAGAAATGGTTCAACAGTTCAGTATTGCATTGCTCTTTATTTTTTTGAAAGTTTCAGGATCCCACTTGGCATAAAAATCTCATTTAAACAGATTTTCAGATACGCTTTGGAGAAAACCTTGTTTTTCAGCCATTTTTAAACAATTTCTCTTCTTCTCCCTAAACTACCTTAACATTTCTCTCCAGCAAAACAAAGATGTTCTTTGATTAAATAACGTCCCCCATCTTGCCTGGTATGAAACAGCACATTTCCCATTTCCTCAAAGCCAGTTGCTGGGTGAGATCTTTCAGTGAAGGCCATTCAGTTTTATAAAATATGAACTTACATGGTTGGTTTCACAAGCGAATCACATTGCTGTTGTTGTTTTTCCTAGTTGTTTTTTAAGTTCAACTGCCAGATTTAGTGTACTAGGAACTGTTTACATACAGAAGGGCTAGAACTCATGCCAGACTATGTGAGTTCTTTTGTGGTATAAGATCACCACTGGTGGGAAGGAGTCAAATGTTCCAAAGACTCTATGCCAACATGTGAGTGCCAGTCAATACCCAGTCTGTGACCAGCCAGAATTGAACTGACAGAACATTCACACTGTTCAGGGAAGTGCTTGAGCTGCAGGTAAAGGAGCTCCTAAAAAGCAGGGTGAAGATGAGAAAAGGCTCTCCTAGCACATAGATATTGCTTACAATCCTTGAGTTGGCTGGGTATCTCTGTAGTGTCACGCATCACACAATCCAGACATATTTTGGTTTCTTTGCTCTCCTTGGCATTTTAGGAGTTTGTTTGCCAAATTCTAATCCAGAAAACCCACTAGACATCTATCTAGTTGTCATAACTTTTCATATTTACTACCATTATGAGCAAAATTCTGTCCGGGAGCCAGTCCAGTCATCCAATCTCCTGTAACATCTTACTTGTAAAAGTTTCCAAAGTAGATTCCTTAATAATAATAAAGAAAAGATTATTTACACAGAAAAGGGGAAAAACTAGTGGCATTTCCTTACCACAGACACAATGCGTGACAGGACAGCTCCATCCAGAGGAAACACTCAAGACACCCACAATTGTCAAGACTGTTGCCAAGAAGAAAACCTTCTGCACACAAGGCTAGAGCAAGTGTTTGGCATTTGAATAACAGACATATCTGCTCCACCTACAGCTGTCAGTCCCTGCAATCCAGTATGCACCACATCAGGGAAATAAAAATTAAATTCATATTTCAAGAAATGATATAATTCCAAAAATATCTCCTAAGTGAAACAAAAGCAAATAAAAGTTCGTTCAATCACTCAGCAGAAGATTGTTACCTATGATCCTTATTGGGTTTGGTCATATAAGCAAATATGCCTTTAGAATTTTTGCTGAAAGATTATACAGGCATAATAAGAGCTGAAATCATTTGTTATTTCGCAGGACAAAACCCTTACTCTCTTATTTCTTTCCAAAACTAGTCCACAGTTATAGCAATGGCTAGGATTACATATACATCTGACTAGATAAACATCCATGGCTTATTTTACAGCACTGCTGCTGGCTAAAAAGTTTTGGATCTCTGCAATGTGGTTTGTGGGATGCTACAGGGTCTTGCAGGCTTGTTAAGGAATTTCTATAGGGCTAGATAAACATTCTGCAGAGAACTTTGTTGATTCCTTATAATTTATGCCAGTTTTTTCAGTTAACATGCAAGACTGCACTGTGGCTGGCATTCAGCGAGTGCTGGATGTGCGTGCAAAAAACTTACATTTATTTGCAAGGAAACAGTTCAAGGATTGCTCTCTTGAGACTATTACCATAGTTGAGGAGAGTCCTTTAACACCAGGACTGCATACTAATCCAGGGGTGTAGTTTGGATCCCATGCAAGAATTTATCACACTAGCCATGGATGCTGCCAGCAAGCCAACTAGTGGTGCCCAAGGCAGAAGTGGCACCGAGTTCGGCAAAGCTGGAAGCAAGCATGGCTGCTCTAGTGCTGTAGAGACTGTAGCACTGCAAGTAATTTTAATGCCAAAGCACTAGAAATTAAGACAGGCTACAGATACAGCATAAAATTGCCAAAGGTGCTGGTCTTCTTGGTAATTAGTTTAGCTGAAAGAAAGATCCACCTGTTTTAGATAAAAGACAAAAACTTACCAATTGGGTTTTTTTAAGGAATTCTCAGAAATGGAAGTGTTCCAGCTCCTGTCATGCTTCATGACTCCTATTTCAGCCTTGTTAATTATGAGAAAACAAAAGCAGTTTGATGTAATTGCTTTGCAATAGCAAATAGGACAGTAATTATTCCTAACACAAAGCTTCAATAGTGTATAACTTCACAGTAGGAAATAATTGCTACTTAGGGACCTAAAAGATCTCTTCCTTTAGCCAATAGTTGTTCACATGAGTCTCTTAGGAATAAAGCCTTATGGAATCTAAGTCAGATTCTCAGTTGAACGGTCTTTAGAAAATCCAGAAAAAAACCCCAATCCTTGAGACCAACCCTAACCCCAGCATCTCTCCTAAACACAAAAGCCAAAGTGACTAACCTTGTGTTCATTCCTTGTGTTCCAGTCCTACCAAATTTGTTAAGCTAAGTTTTATAAGGCTACTTCCCTCGGTCTAGTGAACTGCATCCTAAATTTCATGTGACAGACTACAGTACAGAGTACCCAGCAATTCTTCATAAGTCACTAAAGAAGCACTGAAAGCTCCACCCCAATGCAGTGCCCAGATGTGCCACCCCTTGGAGAACCTTGGCAGAAGGGGGAACATCCAGGTGTGGATATTGAATCATGTACTTGGCAATTCATGTAAGAGCTGCTGCTGCCCAACCAACCAGACTAGGAAATGCAGCTACAAGCTGAGGAAGGTCAGAGATTTCAATTCATTTTGCAATGGTAAGGCCTGCAAAATTAAATTATTTTGATCCAAAATAAAATATTACATTGTGTTTCATACTCATAGCATAAACAGACCATTGAGCAAGAAAGGACTGTTTACTTATGTTGTTTTCCTTCTCATACAATGAATTAGAAATATAATAGTTATAGGAAATTTTAACCTAATTTAAGTCTTTTCCAAAAATACATTGCTAGAACATTTTGGGATGACAACTTGTAAGAAACAGAGCCAGAACAGCTCCTTTGAAGCCACTGTTTCTCATGTATGGGAGAGAGTTGTGTGGATGTCCTTGCCAGAGTTTCCAAACACATTTTGCCTACAGAGAATCAAGGCAGGCAAAACAGCTCTGGAAGCATTCGAAGACTGCCACAATCTAAGTGACAAACTGGCAAAGGAGTAGTACCTTCCCCTCTTTTCTCTTACCAAGTTTCAGCCTCAACCTTTGAAAATTTCTATTGGATACAAAATCCTTCTGAACAAATCAGCATTAAAACTAAACTAAAATTTTCAAACATTTCTTTTCCCACAAATTTATTCTAATTCAGATCAACTGAGGCAGTCAGTAGATTCATAACAAGAAAATTGTTTCAGTTGAGAAAACAAGTGGGAAGTTCCAAAAACATCTAACTAGTTCAGTGCTTTTTGAAACACCGATTTTTCATTTCAGAACATTTGATTTCAGCAAAACATAATATTTTTATCAGCAATTAAAATCTTTTACCCTCTCTTATACTCCCCCCTTAGTTAAGAGTGCCACCTTTAGGAATTCCTGTTTTCATAATACATTTTCTATTCTCTGAAAGAACAATAAATTAATCAATAACAAGGATGCTGTGGATTAAGCACAAACCCCATGTAAGAAGTGCACATGCCTACTGTGCCACCCAGAGCATTCTGGTGAGGATTTCTCCGCTCCTAAACCTTGGACACCCCAATCAAACCAGGGCCAGTCCAAAATCCAGAAGTGCTCTCAGCCAGCACTTCTGCACAGCACAAAAAAGAGCTGAAATATGTGAGGTGAATAAAGCAAAAAAAACCCAAAAAACAAAGGGAAAAAAAATCAAACAGTATTGCTGTACTTCAAGCTATTTTAAAATATCCAGGAGGCCTGAAAATAAATAGTTTCTCTTTAAAGATGAGAAAGATTTCTTCTTTGTTTATTAATGCAAGTGAATATCCGTTTCTGATTATAAGACTTCTGCACATTCCTCTTTTCACATTTTCTGGTTTCTGTATTTCTTTAAACACCAACCCACCAAGCAACTATGAAACTAATTAGCATCCCAGCAACTCAGTTCCAGATCCATTGACATATATTTGAGTACATGTTTTCAATTATCATCAGCACTGATGTATTGTTTTCTAATATTAGTCTACAATGCCTCAGTTACCGCCTTAGTCTTCATTGTTTTCAGGCATATTTCTTAATACTCTACCCCAATAGAAAAATACTTAGTACGTCAGTTCAAACTGAAAGACAAAAAAAATTAAAATCTACCTTTGCTAGATTTGCCCTGCACTGTGCACATCTAAAAATGGTTTGGCCATTATATAATATTTTTACCCATGAAGAATATTTTGTCAAGGTAAATATGAAGTCCTGATTCTCTCACATTTTGATTTTAGACATTTTGATATTAAAAAAATGCTCTGAAATTCCTACATGACTTCATTTAGCAAACATGCAGTCATCCTTCTGATATTTAAAGAGCACATGGTGATTTAATTTTAAATAATAAACTGTCTTTTAACCTACATCACTGAATGGGTTGAAAGTATGATCCAAAACCATATAGTTGTAAAAAAATCCCTGATGCTCAAATCACAACAGGCAGATATTGCTGTTCAACAGCATTCTTGGAACATTTGGAAAGGCCAAAGACCATCTGTGGGCTGGTAGCTGCAAGAAATATTTATGGGCTTTTGGGGAGTCTAAGTCCAAAGGTTTCAGTCTGACAGAAGGGAAACTCTCACATCAGGATATTCATAATCCTGAGGTGGAGCAAGTTTATAGAAATTATATCCTGAGGAGCTCTGGGGTTAAACAAAAAAACTATGAGTGTATTGACAGGGCTTTTACCATGGCCTGTCCAGAAGATGCAAAATAATTTCCCAGAACACCTCTCAAGTTCTCATTTGTGAGACGACTGAAAAAAATTAGCTTCAGTGATTTTGCACCTTATCTTTAAGGATCAACAATGCATATTTTGATCCACTGTTTATCTAACTGTTAACCCGACCCTCAATGAATGAGGTCAAAAATCCAAGTGTAAGAATTAGTCTCCTTTATTTTGCAGGCAGAATATAAGCCTGAAATATCTGCTACTGTTTCCAGTTCAGTCTGAGCTTCCTCAGTCTTTGAAACATTTATTACTTTTAAGATTTTATTGATCCATTCCTTCCATGTATTATAGTGCACATGGGAATTTTCTAGCTTATTCTTTTGAAGCACAAGCTACTTCATTATTATGGTAATACAATACAATTTCAGTGAGTGGCGTTCCGTTGCAAAACTAACTGTGAAACAACAAAAAATAAGTTTTGTTACTATGTATCCTGACTGCCATGCAACCTTCTGAGAAATTCCAGGACACCCATCAGACTTCTCCCCAGTGATGGCACCATTTGAAAAACTTTAAACAATTAATGAAATCCAACACCTTATTTTTTCTGGAGCAAGTGCTGAACAATTTTCTAGGATGCTGGAAGCTTTAAGGGCAGGTAAGAACCAGTTCAGGTCTGGTTACTATCAGATTGTTTTCTTCCCAAAATACTTCCTTTCTCAGCCTACAGTAAAGATGAATGCCAGTAAGGTTCTACCTCTAATAAAAAGGATCTCAGTATTAATAAGTTTTGACCAACACATGCATCTGGATGTGGATTTAAAAACAGCAAATAAATGCATCTTAAGGTAGATTTTTTTTAAAAAGCGCAAATAAGAGTAAATATATTCTCTCTCTCCTTAGGGAGCTCTAAACTAGCTACAGACTGATACCTCTGCAAAAGAACTAAATTCTTTGATGAATGAGTTGCTGCTTTTGTAACTGACTGAGCTTTACAGAACAGAAAATGCAGAGCTGTTTTCTCTTGAATGAAAAAGCACAGTCAAAGGAACATGCTCAAATAAGGACAGTAGAAAACAAAAAGGCCATAAAATTGTTTCCCTGGCCCTGGGGATAACAGATTCCATGATCTAACAAAGAAGGATGACAAACATTTGCCCATAAAAGTGAATGGCTTTCCTAGAGGACCATTTTTCAAGAGGGCCTGATTGTGCACATCGCCCTTGCTCCGTGCAGCGTTAATATCTGGGGCAGGAGCAGGCCCTTTGCTTGCTCACACGGCTGGCTTTGCTAGCCAAGACCACCCCTCTGGTTTTGGGTTACTGGGATGTTGAACAAACTCTACCTTTCTTTTTCTTTGAGAGTTACAGATCTTCATTCGGGATTATGTGGCTGTCTAATCTATCTGCTTGTCCCAGTCTTGTGTTTTGAAGACTACTCTATAATCTTTTTAATAAGTGCCAATAGCCTTTCATCTTCCATTAAACAGAACCCATCCTTCAGCTATAAGCTCTACGTAGTCTATAAGTTTCCCAGCTCCTAAAAAACAACCAAACAGAAAACAAACAAAACAAACAAAACAACCCAAAAATCCCCACCAAAACTTTCTTTTCCATTGATGTAGAGTTTTTCCTCTACGTGCAGTTTTGGGGAGTGTTTTAGAGAAATGCTACCATGAAGGCTTCTATCTTTAATCACTGCAAAAATTACATTGTGATTCAGAGTCGCTTTTCCGCATCACTGGCTGACCACAGATTGACTCAGAAACCAGCTACGTAGTTTATAAGATCTGCTACATCTGCTCAAATGACAGACAAATAACTGTGGGGACCTGATCAGCACAACAAACCCACCCCCAAATGTACCATTTACCTCGTAGTTTCATCAGCTGAAGAAATATTCCTCTTTTTCTGAAGGGATCTTCCCTTCTCGGCTGACCGTGCAGAAGGAAGCTGGTTCTGTGCAGAGGAAAAAGCAAAGGATAAACGTATATAGCTGAGCTGAACTCAAAATTTCTCATTCTTTCTCCCTATTCCCATTAATTCTGTTAAACATTTTCTTCTTTGCTCATCTTATCACTCACAAAAATATGTATATTTACTGTAGACACAGTGGGTATTAAAACATGAAGTTGATGCTTATGCTGGCATTCCTGTATGATCATTATACAATCCCTTGGCTGCCAGTAAAGTTTTGTTGCATGAATATGCCCCATCGGCATGAAGTAAATATGAAAACAGCATTGTTTAGTGCCTGGAGTAAAAGTTTTAAGGCAGAAACTCATAAATTCTAATCTCATTTGTAATTCACTTCGGCTAAGTCATTAAGGTCGTTTAGGTTTACTCTAGGTCCCTCCTAATAAAATTGGACTCAAATCTGTATAAGGAAGCATAGGAGAGAAGGCAGCAGACAGAACACTTGGCAATAATAAATACTATTTCTGATATGAAGGGCAAATGGAGGCCAGGTGTGACTCCCTAGGCACTGTGAGAACCACTATTCCAAATCTGCTCACTATTTGACAAAAAAAAAAAAAAAAAAGAGGGGGAGAAACAAGCATCAGTCCTAAATACCTGCCAAATCTACAAAGAAAAAAACTATGCACTCAGAAGAGTAAAAAAGCACTTTTCTTTATTAGTCATAAAATAAAAACAGGCATAGAACCCAAGCCCTACTTGCACTGAAGTCGTGTCACTGACACCCATGGCAGCAGAAGGCATTTCCTGCACATGCTTTTGCATTCATAACTTGTATACATTGTTTTTGCCAGAAAGCTAATTTCGGAGTAATAGACTCTTGGTCAACCTGAGAACGAAGCGGGTACCCCAGGATCCGGCAGATGCACATGGGACTGCCAAACTCAATTTCTGAAATAAAAAATAATCCACTTGGGCAAATATGGAGAAATGGTTCACCAAAAAAAGCCAAAATTAAATATGTCATAAATTCCCCAGTGACTTCTCACAACCTTTACTGCATTAGTTGAAATACAGACCACAGTGTAGCATCTGAACATTGTTAAAAGATGCAGACCACACAAAGAGTTCAACAATACTTCCTTGGGAGAAAATATTATTGCTTCCAGTACTAGTCTCTTTGACCATATGTGTTAGTGGTTTAAGAAAATGGTTTTCCCTCTTTAGGAAAAGACTAGATCATTTCATTAATCCAAGATAATACGATATTCTACTCGGAGACATATTTTGTCATCACTTGCACAACATTTTGTTAAATAGGCCCAAGTAAGCTCTGAGCAAATCAACGTACAGAATTAATTTCAAGACAAAGCCCAAATAATACCAAGATACTACAATCTCACTCTTAGAAATCACAGGAGTTTCGTTTTCAGTTGCACTGTCATTTTAGGAAGTTTTTAATAAAAACTTTAAAACTTGTATGCAAATTGCCCACTGGTAATCAAGAACAATAGACCTTCAAACAAGGCTGATACTTTGGACAAAACACTAAGTCCATGACCCTGGGAGGAGATAGTAAGGGAGGTTTTTCAGATGCTGTACAAAGCCTGGTTAAGGAATGAGTGAAACAGATTTCCTTCTCTGCTTAGTTCCTTTAAAATCAACTTTCCCTGCTGCCAAAATCTGCTTTCCTTGAACTAATAGATATTTCTCCTGCTACGCATTCACCTTGAAAGGGAGCCTTGAAATTAGTAAGCCCCTGAAAAGCTGTTCTGTACATATTCATGTTCTGTACATAGTCTGTTACCATTTGCATTATTCTTCTTTCATTCCATAATTATTTTTAATGCAAAGAGCATAACAACCTTGTTTATGAGAAAAATATTATTCAACATATCAAAACCTTGTCTTTTGATTCATTTTTCCATTTCATACATATATTTCAACACAGATAATGACATCTGGAGTTATGCAGTATCCACAGGCCCTGATCCAAAAGCTTTTGAGAGCAGCCTATATTGATTTGAATCGGCCCTCGACTGGGTCCTTACCCTGTACTATATTGGCTCTTTATTTCACACATGAGTAGCATCAGAAGAAACTTCTTCATAACAAAAGGCATATGCTGATTCACCAAGAATCCTGAAAAGTTGAATTCTTAGCCTTTCATTTAATTGAAAAGCAACATGACATGTTAGAAACGCTGACTTACCACTGTCTGCTGCTTTTCAATGTTAATTCACACTACTGTTCAGGAGCTCACTTGACTTTTGTTTAATTATTCCCTGCATGGCTCATCATTTAAATGCCAAACTGGCAACAAGAAATATAGACAAATAAATTATTTTGTCCCTTTTATATAAATTCCAGTTATAGTCATAATTTTCCTAGGTTATAAGAATATGACTCTTCCCGTTCTTGTGTTTGTTGGTTTAGGTTTTTTAATAGAAAAAGTGAAGTTCCTGGAAAAAGCTATTGAAATAATACTTTACACCTTCCCGTTGCAGGACAAAACAATCATTACAATGGATTCCTATTGCATCTTGCCTTTCTTTATATTATGGGCTGACTGTTTCAGCCAAATTTTGTCACGGGCACTCATTTGTTGTTCTGAAATTAATAGGATAACTCACATGGGTAGATAAACAGGGATTTGGCCTTTACCTTATACTGATCACAACAACACTTGCAAAATAGCACCAACCCCTAAATGTAGTCAGCTGTAAGAAACATCTTTGTGTTCTAACTAAATCAAATTTGGCCTGATACATTTCAGCTGTAATACACTGAAGGGGGAGAACAACAATCAAATAAAAAATTAAGAAAAACCCAAAGCAAACACACACACAAAAAAAAGGCCCAGAAAACAAACATTAAGCAAGACTCCACCTACATCCTCGGCTACGTTCCTTAAAACCTGAACACGAATATGCTTCTCTGTACAAACACTTCCTAAGCCAAAAAGTAATTCAAGTCTGCCAATATGTAAATGTTTAGCATGACTGTACTTTGTTTTAATGCTACCTGCAGGCAAATATGGATTCTTGTCAATCTTCAATTCACCATGACTATAGACATTAATTTTTCTTCTTAACTACATCCAAAATAAACTTCACTGAAAAAGAATCAGCGTATCTCAAGAAACATCTTGCATACAGAAAATTTCAGCCAGCAACAAGTAATAGACATTAATGCTGCCTCCTGATTTAACTGTCTATCGAGTTCCTTTCCTCCTCTCAAATATGGGGCCAAAGGATGTAGGAAGACACGACGGCTGCTGCTCTTACAACAGACTACACAGGACAGAGCCTAATGATGTCATCTGAGGGCTGAAAAACACTTGATGTTCTAAGGCTGAGCCCCTGCTTGTTTCAATGGAAAACCAGTGTATGTGTGTAAGCAGCAATGCTCTGCTTCTCCTGACCCTGGCACAAAGAGGGACTAAGTGTCATTAGACCACCGGGCCTTTGAAGTCCTTGCCTCAGAGTTAATACCTCCTGTGTGTCCCACACAGCTCACCTATTCCCACTTGTCAGCACCTTTGTTCAATATGTTTCAGTCCATAAAACCCTCTAGCATGGGGAATTCCATTGCCTCAGGCACAGCTCAGTAGGTCAGGAGATGGGTTGTTTCTCAAAACACATTCTTTAAAACCACGAGCTTAAAGTACGGCAGCAATTTTAGAGTATTGAAATTTTTATAAATCTTTTTGCTCATATTGTACTGCTTGAAGCAAGCAGGAAATGCCCTTCCCCACATTTTCACGTAGATGTGGAATGATAACACTTCCTCAGAATGACTAAATTCACTAAGAAAGCCACAGCTTTCATACAACACATTTTGTATATTTTCATCAAAAATGTTTAAGTAGTGTTGAAACTCACCTTTATTACCAAAATTCCTCTACTGACATGATCAATAGTCCCATAATCTAAATCACCCTTTTGTTCAAAGTGAAAATATTCTTTCTCAGGAGAAACAGCTTTAATAATTTCAAGATGTTGTTGGAAAAAAGGCTACTGGCTTGAGTAGCCATTCTCCTTGGCAAGTCCTTGTAACCAGTGTTCACCACACCCTGATGAGAAAGCAAAATAAATAGTTGTCAAAGCTTTCATGTATTGGAAACTTTTCACATGTTCTCCACAGATCTGGTGCCTGCTTTATACATGCTAGGAAATCAAATTTGCATATTACTACAGACATGAGTTACTAAAGCTTTCTTTTACAAGTTGAGGATTCTGTGTAAAACTAATAGTTTACTCTGATGCATGACCAAAGAAAGTCAGCAATTTTGTCAGGAAGCCAGAGATTAAATGAGCTGGGAGGCCAGTCAGGGAACTGGTTACAAAACCATATGGTGCTTATTTTTGAGAATAAAAAAAATCAAGTACTTCTTCAAATTCGAAAACACCTCATGATTGTCTGATAAGAATCACATTGCACAATGTGTTTCACAGATTAATTGCACTCCAGTCAATCCCAAGGAAGAAGACAGAGATACCTTCAAAACTTAAATTCTTACATCTGGATTAATATTATGTCTCTAATGTCCCTTTGTATTATTATGAAAGCAGAATATGAAAGTCCCCCAAAAGAATGCTAACACCATGCTCTGAAAACAACTTACATTGAATTCTGCTCTTGACCACTGTACCCTAAATTACTGGTTTTACTTTCATTGCACCCTTCCAGGACAGCCATGTGGACGTTACACTTGCCGGTTCACCCTATGTTGGCTGCCACACACATCACAGAGTAAGTCACAACATGACAGCCAAGCACAGCAGCTCCAGAGGAGCCAAGACAAAGGAAAATTGAAATACTTGTAGCTGGACTGTTCTTTTCACCTGCTTTCCACAACAGGCCATTGCATCTACCTGCTACCCGGAGGACAGAGAAGACTGCAAGTATTCTGCTTCATAGCCCACTGCACAAGCTGGTTCCTGATGAGACTTACCCTTCTCAGGTAAATTCCCAAATACACAAATGACAGCATTTTTAGTTGCTTCACCTAAGGGATCTTTACAAAGGAAAACAAGTGACACAGTACTAGAAATGGGGAAAATGCAACATTATCATTATTACTGTCACTGAGTCTTAACGGCTAGAATCTGATCATTGCATAAAAACTGTAATAATCAATTCAAAAAGAAAAATATAACTAATGAAATAAGTTGGAAATATGACCTCTGAAGAGGTAATGAAGGAAAGTTTTTAAGGTTGATTACATCTTCATGCATTTTGAAAATGGTCTCCCATCTTCTGAAATATATCACCACTTAGGACTGCATTCTTCTGAAAAAAAATTAATGGGTAAAACTTAAAATGTTTAGACAATATTCTTAAAATTCACTCTGGCAACAGACTATAATTGCACCTTTGTATCATCTTACCATTATATACTGCATGAATTTTCCACATCACACTGGAACTTAATCTTTGTCTAAAAATTATAATAATTTTAATGGCAATCCATTAAAATCTACCATTCATATTGAAAAGTGTTCTGTGTCACTGTTTTAAAATAGTGAAATGAAGCAAATCAATTCATAGATTTTTCTTTTCCTATATTTGGAATTAGACAAAGTCCTTGTTCATAAAACTCTAGGGATCCATTTAAAGCATTTCCGGATATTGTTAAAAATGATGTTACCATGCTTAAGAGAGTCACAATGCAAAAGCCATTCAAAGATGGAACGGTATCTGAATAATATTCCAATTTGTGGTTTCATTACTTACGAAAGACTTTGGTTTATTATCCCACAATACTTTAGTAAGAACTCCATGACAGACTTGCAGTGGCTTCAAGGACAGACAGTCTTTATTACTATAACACTGGTTACTTTTTCATTTGTTAGAGAGTTATTTGCATTTTCCCTGCAGACCAGTTATTTCTAAATGCTGATGGCATTTAGAAACAAATGGAAAAGTCTGCAGGATAAGGCATTTCTACTTTACCCCCAGCCTCAGCTCCAAATCATTACTGACCACTCATTCATTGACTCCATCATACAACCAGTGATTAGAATTGAAGATTTCTTCCCCAATGTTGTGTTTAAGAAAGCAAACCAAACAAGTTTAATGACTTACAAGAAGCAAAGATGGTAAATAAGGAGATATGTAATACACGTGGATGCTTTCAGAAGTAAATGTAACATATTAATTATTTTGAGCCTGAACTCAAAATTAGTAGGAAATCATCAGCAAAGAAAAGCAAATACTCTAAATCTCTGAATAAAAAACCTAAATAAAACCTAATCATAAAGCCCTTACTCATTAATAGTTTTTAGTAATGCATATTTCACTAAGCATTTTATGCTAACAGAGACACATGTTTGGGCTTTCCAGTAGTTATAAGCAGAATCCTCCCTGGAATAAGACCTGTACTAATGTCAATACCACTTCTTCACACTGTTTGGCAAATAATACCAGGCACAAGAGTGCTTAATCAGTTCATGTGTGAACATGCACACAACCCCACACTCAAGGAATTGGGATGGACTGGGTGTAACATGCAGGGAAAACAAGGAAAGTTGAGATGAGGAAGCAAAAGGGAAGATGATGTTTCACTTAAATTGGGCCTGGGAAGTAAGGAGGCAGCATACTCAAATGCTTTTTTAAAATTATGTTCTGCTTTTCTGAATACTCAATCATTTGAAATTTGTGTTAATTAGCAATGAATTAAGTAAAAACTCTGCTAGTCCCATGACACAGAGAAACCTGGCAGATTGGTTTTCAATGACAGATTGGTTTGCTTCAGTGCAAACCAAAGCAGAACTCTGACCAAAAGATTTTCTCAAGCATTAAGCAGTATTCTAGATTCTAAGACAATTTTCTTACTCTACCTGGTATCAAATCCCCTGACAGTAACTCCCATTGCTTTGGCAGCTACTGCTGCAGTCAGCCCAGCAACGTCACCACCAATTATCAGCATCTAGAGAGATCAAACAGATAGTGAAGTGCATTCTATGTTCACTTATTCCATCACATGCTGTGTCTACAATATGCCTTATCTTCAAAAGCACTTGAACTTTAAAGAGCATCAGAGGCTAAAAATTGTAAGCACTTCAGAGAAGTAAAAAAAATAAAATCTTATCTCAACAATACAACAGTGAAACAGCTGGTTTGGACTATAAGAGCAGGTGGTCATCTGTACAAAAAGTGCCAGATGTAAAAAAATAAGACAGAAAAAGGATAGAAAAAAAGTAAGTTAAACAAAACATGACTAGAGGTGGCTTTTCTATTCCACAGGACATAGACCTTAACTCAGACTTTGATAGCAAAGGATGCTGGCATTATTTGTCCAGTTGTGCAAATGTTTCCCTTTACTATTGCTTTTCTCAGCTATGAATCCTGACAGATATGCTGGAATAGATATCAGAAGGCAGAGTTCTGTCTCAGAATGGAGAAATAGACTGTTTTAAGGTCCTTTAAAAAACACTGAGTGTCCTCCTGAGCTGAGATGTGATTTAATGCATTTTTTACATGTAATGGATAACCATTTGCCAAAAATAAATTAAAAGTTCCAGGCTTAACTTAGACGTACATAATACATTTACCTACAAGTCTCAATTGCCCTTGGCTGCACTGCATTAAGGTAGGTGAGAACAAAGTCCTTTATGCTGGGTCCTGCTGAGCAGAAGCAGATCGAGTACAACACCTTTTGTGAGACCCTCCTGGAAAGAATCTAACTCTGAGCCCTTAGGAAAGTCTTAAAAGGTTTTGATCAAGTAAATACCCTATTCAGAAGTGATCAAATGCAGTTATAACTTTTATAGGATGGCTCAAATACCTAAAGACAGTACAATCCAGTAATCCCAAATAAAATCACAAGGAATCAAACACTATTAGTTATCTCTTAGAAAGGTCACGTAGGAGAGCTGAACTGCCTTGTTACACCAGCAGTCCATCTTCCCAGTACAACATTTTGCACTTTAAATGCAACTGTACTTTCACAGGAACAACTTGTCCTGCTGCTGATACCTGACTGGTAAAATCCCTGCCAAACTGATTAGATGCCAGCACTGCTGATTTGTACCTACAGCAATTAAACAAATAACATTAGAGACAGATAGTGACACACTCAGATGGATTAACATCCATGGATGCCACTCACTGGGGTTCAGATGTCAGGACACAACTTCCAGAAGCAGAGCCAAACCCTCTTGAGCAAATACATAAACCAAATCAATTAGATAATTAACAGAAGCCTCATAACAATAGCAAAATGAACATCTTAAAGTAATAAATTTTAAAACAATACATTCAAAAGTCAATCCAGTTTACACAAGTGGCTTGAAAATTGTTTGATGGAGTACAAATGCTGGGAAAAGAATGCATACCAAAGATGGTGATTCACAGCATAAGGTGCTTCTCGCAGTATTGCAATATTTGAATTATTTTTAATTCTGTGGATCAGCTGACATGCCTGTACTTGACTGTCAACCCACTCACATGGAATACGGGTAGTGCAGAGGGCTGCTCATAGCTATTCCAGGAATTTGCAGCACAGGTCCCCTTGGTAGAGGACTGAGTTGATGTGCATATACACTTTACATGAACTGGAAAATGGGGCCAACCTTTCAGCTCCGTTGAAAAGGAAATCTCTTTGAAGCACAGAGGCTGTCTGCATGGTTACATGCTACTTAATCATTCCTGTACAATGTTTCTCTCATAATAAGCTACTGCTCAAAAAGATTTTCAATTTACTGTTCTTCATTCAAAGAACTGGAGGTAACCCCAAAAATACTCACTAGAATGCTGTTTGGTGTCAACATTGTGTAGCTATAGGGATGCCACTAGGATATATCTTTGTTACAGGCTTTTTTGTTGCCAACATCTAATACTTGTGGGATGTTTTGTTCATGGTTTTTGTTGAGTTTTTTTTCGCATTGGGGAATTAAGAAAAGAATTGCTGATTTCTTTAAAAGAGGTAGGTATGCAGTAACGTGAACAAGAGCTGCAGTTGTTTTGTGCTTGTTCTGCTAAAGAAAGATTTTCAGGCCAGTTAACTATGGCTTTCAAAGTCCTTCACAGTTTTTGGCCAGAAGGCCACACAACTTCAAGATTTTGCTTAACAAAATGGAACAATTTGAAAGCTCAGTTTCCATCTTTATACTATTCTTACTTTAAACCTTTTTCTCCTTCTTTCAAACCTTAAAAATCCAACTCCTAAAAGAGTAACAGATACAAATCCAATTTAATATTAGTGATCTAAATGGTGAAGCAAGGTACATTCAGTACAAATCTCCTGATTCCTCGGATACAGATAGGGAAGTTAGTCCAGTGTCAGGACTGCAGGATCACATAGGCATACATTGCAAGAATTCCTACACAACTCTAGAAAATTGCTATTTTGTAGGTAATGGTGAGTGGTAACTTTTCCTTACCAAAGTTAATAACATTCCTACTGGCTTCACTGAAGTGGAATTCCATGCAGTGGAAGGGAATGAAAGACTGGCAAAAACAAGAGTTGCTAATAGCCAAGCTGAGCCAGGGCAGGACAGCCATTGCATACACATGCTTTCTGTATTAGACAAAAAACTGTTTTGCTTCTGTGGGTACCATCTGATTCAGTGTCATAGCCATATAACTGAGGTAATAATTTATTTTGGTATACAGACAAATAAAAGGATAAATTCTAAAAACAAATATTTTAAGATTAGTATTAAAAAAAAAAATCAACATTGTTTAGGGACCTGTGTTAGAACATGGGAGAGAAATCAGAGAGTTTGACACTAGGTTAATTAGATTTAAATAGTTTCAGAGAGAGACAGAGAATGTGCAACAGGAAAATACCATTCCTCTTTGTAGCAGATTGCTTAAATTTACCAGAGCTGTCATCGAGACTTTTCAGAGCCTAGTTGCATGATTTTGTTTATGGTTCTGTAAAGACAAACAATATTGACTGCTGACATTACCATGGCTTGTAATATTTCCCCTCTTAACTTCACTGTGGCTGACTACATGAAAAGTGACTTGTTTTGCTTCATCTCCTTCTGCAACAAAAAAGGATACCCCCTTTTGATAAGCTAAGAAGATGCAACTGCAGGGCCCAGCCTAGGTCATGAGGCTCCTTCCATTGCACACAACACACAATCTCATTGCAAGAGGGGAAAAATTAACAACTGATGGTTCCCTGTGTTTGCTGAAAGTGTGGAGGGCCAAACACCTTGCAGTGCATCTGCAAGCAGATGGGGGTCACAGAAGATGGCTTTGCAGCATTGCCCTGAGCTTGCCAGAGTCGGTAGATGCACAAAGGTGGCACTGCCACCATTTACCTAGAACTGGTCCCATCCAAACCCGAGCGAGGTTTCTCATTGGGATGATGTGAAAAATCTTGACACCAGACCAGTTGTACCTTATTCTTAAAATTCATGAAGATTTAAAGGAAGGTCTGGATAAAAACATAGATGTTGTACATTAACACTAAAAGTTAAGCTTATTGTTTACTGATTCTCATGATGTTTAAGGTATCTAAGTCTTGGACAGTTTTGCAGAAATAAAAATCCCAGGAAAAAGTTGTTCTTTTACATATAGGTTGTTTACTGGTAAAGCAGAAGTTGCCCAGGGATGGGCCTAAATATCCTCCTTCCTATGAAAGGGCACTTAATTTTTTTTCTTATTCAGAGAGCAGAAGAGAAATGCATAAAATTACTTTGCTACAGCCTGTTATGCATGGCGTGGAACACAGAGGGCTGCATTCACTGGTGCCTCCCCTGTGGAATGCTGCATCATAAGCAGTGATATGCAAAACTCTTTTCAGATGATTAATGAATAAAACAGTGACAAGGCAGCAAGTGGCAGGGAAAATGCCTTGTTCAATGAAGCACTTTTGTGTTTGATACCTTGACCAAATTGATTCTGCTTGAGATGAACTGGTTCAAACTTAAAAACGCTTCAATATGCAGCCTATGTACATAAATAATTGGTTCAGCATTTAAACTAGTTGTTTGTGTTTGGGTTTTTTTTAATGAATTCCTTATAGAAATCTAAATGGCTTTGAAATCAGCTCCAAATCTGAATTGTTTCAAAATGTGTCTTATACTGACTGACAACTGGTCTTGAGTGTTGTTTGGCCCCTAATGGAATGGGATACTATGTGGGGAGCCAGGACTCAGAACTCACAGGGAGAATTTTGCACCTTTAGTTGTCAAAGGCTTCAGTTTTGTGAAAGGTAACAGAGTCTTTTACCCAGCTCATACTGTCCCCAGGGCCAGGCCTTAAAATAAAAACAGCAGCTTCAGAGGCAGTATTACAGGTTACACTCTAGGCTGCAGACAATCCCTGTGCATGTTGTGATCAGTTCACACTTTCCATTGCAAACAGTCTTAGATTACAGTTCTACTTATGTGAGAGACTGTAATGGAAAAATAATAAAAAGTGGTATGTTAAAGCTATGCCAAATATAAGACACATTTATCATGCTGTCAATGGAATTTTTAACCATATGTCTCAATGTATTTACTAAAATTGGTTTTGTTTTATACCTATAATTGCTACAGTTCTTAGGCCATGTACAATATATTTCACAATAAGAAAGAGTGATGTTTAAACAGCAAGAAAAAACCCAAACATAAGACACAATAGCCCTAAAAACAGAAAAAAGCTCAGCTTCTTGGTAAAGCAGTGAGAACCATTTCTCTAGGACTGCTTGTGTAAAGGTGAATCCAAAAAATTGGGGAGTATCCATACAGCTCAAATTGCTCTATTTTCTAAATTGATGATCACATTTAGTTGACACAAATTAGTCTTCAAAATAAACATGGTTACATTATGTACAAATTACAAACTTACCTTAAAACAACATCTGAATTACACACAGTTTTCAAATGTTAATTACTACCCTGGCTTGTCTGTATTGCTCAGCAGAGAACTCTGTTTCTTGTTCCACTTTTAGTCTGTGTTTTACCAAGGACTGGACACCAGTAGGGCAGGCAAGCTACTTCTCACCTTGACATTGCTTTGTTAAATCCCACACTACAGGTGTTGACTATAAGGTCTTACAGCTAACACCTCTAAGCTGGAAGATACAACTAATACAAAGTCTTTCTCCCCCCCC
>VWZF01004150.1:433211-479137 GCA_013396755.1 Sclerurus mexicanus | reverse complement strand
GCCAAAATCATATCGAGCTAGTTTTTATTTAATTCCAAAGGCACAATTTTCAACATCCAATGGATGCCAGCAGACAGTTCCTCTGAAGTTTGAAAATTCTATCCATATATGAAACCAAATAAAGTTTTATGTGCAGAAATGATCCTTAAAGAGGTATCATCACTGGTTGACCTGAGTGGGATGGTTAGCGTGAGAGAAGGTGGCAGGATTGGGCCCCAAGTTTTCATAAATAACACAGAACATCTCCAGATGAACATTCCACTGTTAGTTTTTATAGTGCCTTCCACAGCCAGCCCACATGGTCTCACACACATTCATAGATGCCAGAACAATAACAAATTAAAGTTTGGTTTATAAAAGGGCCTTGGCTCAGATGCTGCTTATACAAGTTTGCCTGCTGTTTACCCTGAAAAAGGTGTGGAACTGACCACAATGAGGTGACAACCTCAATTCCACTCACACATGAGGTGAGAAAACCAATAACAAAACTACAGGATTAGGAAAGGACAGGTTGTTTCTCCTGGCTTGTGTGTGAATACACTGTGTTTGGTTAATAAAGAAATTAAGTAATTTTGTGAGACTAATAAACATCTCTCTTCCCCATAGCACATATATGTAAACATTTTACATATATGTATACACGGAATATATAGAAATATATATGTCTGACTGTACACACATACCCATACCAGACATGATGATCCACAGAAGAATGAAGTCCTCGATTATTACTGTCCTATCTCTTTATCCCTTGCAGGCAATGAAAGATTTTCACTGACTTCAGGGAGACCAGACTTCCAAGCATCACACTTCCCCTGTGCTGAGCACTGATTCTAGAACAACATTATTTTACCGAAACCTTGCCTGTGCTTTCAAAACAGGATTTAAGTGATTGAAAGGCTACATACTGCTTCTCTGAACTTTTAGATTTACCTTCATGGCTTGATCCTCCAGAATATTCTCAAAATCCAATGCTGACTGTGAAAGCAGTACACAACAAGAACCACGGAAATATCTTGGAAGATGAATCAGTTTCATCCAAGTAATATTCCTGCCCAGTTCAACAGGAATGTTCTCACAAACATCAAGTGGATCTGACATTTAGCCCTGAAATAGAACAATTAAAAAAGGGAAACAAATGTTTCACCATACCCACATAAGTTCACAGAAGTTTTTCTGCAAATGTTTGGGATTTTTTTCCTAATACTATACACAAGCAAATGCCTGATTGCAGACACCTCGTTAAAACTCGGTTGTCCCCATAATTAAATGAGGATACCCCAAGCTATACATTAATTACTAGCAGAGATGCAAAAGCTAAAGTATGTTTGCTTAAGCATACACTGTCAGTTCAATGCCAGAAAACATTCTACAAGAGATTACACAGACCAAGCAGATACATGTGGCAGGGACATTTCTATTAGAAACACTCTAAACAAAGCCATTTAGTACAGAGCAGATTTTGCTTGAAAGATATACACATGGCATTAGAGCAAAGCTGGGAACAACCATAAGAACTTTAACTGACACTAAAGAAATAACTGCCAGTATTTGTAATTCTGCAAAGCGTCATAACGAGTTCACTAGAAAAAAACCCGTTCTATCCTGCACATGTGCACATGATATTTTCAGGCCATTAAGACAGCAAAAAACTAGAAGAAAAAACTTTTTTTTAACTAAAAAGGAAAATATTTATTTGTTAAGTGCTACAGAAAGCAGAAGCTTTTTGTCACAATTCTGAGAAGATACACAACTCTGTTCACACAAAAAAATAAAACAAAATGCTTCAGATACCCGCCCCAAATTACTATACACAATGTACTTGCAGTATCTCAGCTGCTTGGTTCATGTGCAGCAGGTAAAGCAAAGCAAAATCTCCCTCTAATCCCTGCCCATTTATTCTAGGAAGGATAGAAATAAGCACAGAACATTTCTGATGTAAGATCTAAGGAACTCAAAGGAGAAGCAAAAATAGGTCCTGGAAATGCTTAACCTATATCATGTTCTACCCCTTATGGACAATGGAATTATTCAAGTATAGACACAAAAGATGTGACCCGCAGTAATTTTTGTATCCTAGCTTTTTAAGGTCAAACAGAAAACCACTGTTCTCATTGTATTTATTAATCCATAGGAACACTAATATTTATGTGAGAACAATTGGTTTTCAGCACTAACCTTCAGTCTGTAGTCAATTCTATAATTCATCTATATCAACTTCTGTTCTTTGATGTTAAGACAGCACTACAGACCACCACCTGGTCTTTGAGATTTGCATTCAAGTTTTACGTTGGAAATGGTATTTTCTTTTATATACCAAATTTGGAAAGGCTGAATCCTTGGATCTTTTCTGTAATCCATATGTGCTATTAACATTAGCACAGAGTAAATTTAAGTCCTCCATTTGTACAGCAGAAAGAATAATTACAGTAAACTTTACTACTGCATTTTAAGAATTCAGATATCTTCCTTAATTTTATAGATTCAACTAGGATACATGTGAAATAGGTTAATTAATTACATTTTTAGGTGCCATAAGCAAAACCACAATAATACTTCTGAATTTCATGCTCCTGGAACCTACTAGTAATGTCAATAATGTTGAATAATCATGCTTCGTGTGCTAAAGCACGTTTACAGCCTCATGAAGAACATGAGCCAGTGAACATGGTAGTGTTCTTAGTACAAATAATGCTGCTTTCTGCAAACTCATTACATATATTTTCTGAACACACGTGTTATGTCCTTCCATTAAAAAAGACAGATAACTAACTTACTGAAAATCACTTGTACAATTCTTTTGTTTTAAAGTCATCCTTAGCTGTCTCACACGTAGTACGCCTCCCATATAACTGAACATACTGCTGAACTTGAACAATTGGTTTTAGATTTGCTTTCTATATGTGCATTCATTCTCCTAGTAATAACATCACTAGTTTTATTGTTTCATTCCACACAGATCATAGACCATGCATTCATTCTCATCATTTATAGTTCTTCCCATCTGACATAATGTGTCTGTCAGATACTTAAACATTTAAAATCCCTTTGCAACAAGTATTTGGTGCATCCAAGTCTAACCTAGTCCAGAAAAATTAAATTTTCCACAGCTCTTCTCAGTCTCAGTATAGTTGGCAGCAACTTAAACCACATCCTTATGTCTTTTTATATTCTAAAGGAGCACCAGCAGCTCAGTTTAGGACAAAAAATTTTTATAAAATACACACATACCCCACTTTCAGGCCCAATTTCAGTGGATTTTCCAATGAACATACATTTTGCAACCTTTTAAAAAGTAGTGGCTAACACTGAATAGCCATTTATTGTGTTATTTTCCATAGCTGTTCACAGAATATACTAACAGTTTTCCAGGAATTCATGAAAAGATATTAACTTCTTTGAGAAGTTAATAGAAAAAAAATAAATTAGAAAAGCACAAAAATATTTGTCAAGGGGGGGAAAAAGGGGCATTTTTAAGGCATATTTTTATTCCAACTGAACAGTGACATCCAACAATTTATGAAGCTAGTCTTCAGGGTTTTGCCATTGCTCTCAGGGCGAAGGCAAATATATACGAGGTACACAGAGAGGCACAGAACATTTAACACTCACTTACATACAGGTAGAGTATTCAGCAAGAGAGAGCACCAGCTTTTCAATCCTGGCTTGATCTATGAAGTCTATTCTAAACACAGAAGCATTAATACTATGAAACGCTTTTGCACTCTGCATTAGACAAGGGTTAGCTGTTTGGGGGTTTATTTTAATTTGGCTGCAGGGGTATCACTACGTGCATAGTGAAGGATTTGAAGGCCTCATTTAGGAGCAGAAATTAATGTGATAGACATTATGAAAAATGTTTAGACTTACAACTACTCACAGAATTAGCTTTAGAGGAGTACCTCAGAATCAGCCAGCAGTCAGTGGCAATCAGGCAATGGCAGCGAGCCTTGCTGTGGGCCCACTGTTTGTGTACTTACTCTGCCTGGCCGAAGTCTGCGGATTTCAGCAAAGAATGCTGCTGGCACACTCCTCGCAGTACATTTGTTAGACTAATCTAGTTTCACCATGTCTACAGTAGACTGAATGAAAAAGAGTGGCACACACACATGTTCACAAAAGCACACACAATACCACAGTTTTGTAGAGGTCCAGCTCATTCAATTCTAAGAACGGGAACTGCACTTGAGCAATATTCCTCATATGATTCATTACGCTTTTGCCTTAAAGGCTTCCTGACATGGGAAATATTTTAGTTTTTACATGTTATTTATTTCTTTAACATTCTCTAAGCATTTTGAATGAAATAACATGTTCAAATACTCCTGTCTGGCAACACAATTCCCATATTCTATCGATTTCTGTTTTCTTTTTTCCACTGAAGTGTTCAAAGAATGTCCCTAAGGAAGCAATAGCATATTAATTATTGTTTGGTTTATTCTTACAAGAACAGTAATTTAGATTATTTTATTATGTTCCAGACAATGATTGCCTAACCAGATAATGTAAGCAAAGTAAAGTAAACTGACAACTGAGTTTAATTACAAAAATCATTGCTTGGAACTTTGTAGCAATGCATTTGTGGTTGAGAAATACCAATTAATTCAGTTCACAGTGCAGGGATGACTATTGCAATATCACAGTGATAAACAAGGGATGCAGAAAAAAAAGCTTTCACTGAGGACTAAATAATGCAATTGAAAAAGGAACGTAAATTGGTGCTATAACATCACTGCAGAGGACAACTCATCGTGGTCTTATTAGCCACAAGATCATGACCCAGATAAAACCATTACAGTGGTCAAATGTGTGTTTTAACTTGTACCAGATACACTCCTTCCTGAGGAGTAATACTTGGCAAAGACAGACAGACATACTCTTATCCTCCTCTTAATGTCATGACAGTGATAAAACAATCATTATTTCAGCCCAACACACCTCAAGATGATCTTCCAGAGCTACAGACAAGTCTTGAAGGCAGCCTCCATCACTCTTAGAGTACAGAGTAGACACTTTGGAACTCAGGCCCCTGTGTTCATAGAATTAGACACAGATAAAGCAGTTTCATATTGGGAAAAATGCATTCCAGTTGCTATAAATTGTTCAGTATCACAAAATAAAATTCACAGACTTGAGGTAGATTCATAAAGAGATTGTGGGGAGGTTGTTTATTTTACAAAATTTTCAGTACAGTACCTTTATTAGCATTCCTGAAATATACTTAAAGACTCAATGTGTAACCAAAAGACAGGCAAGAAGATGGGACTGAAGACAACAGGCTGAAAAGGAGTATCCTCTAAAATTTTTCTGTGTATGACTGCATGAATGACCACACATCTCAATTCATTCCATCAACAGACTAATTACACAAGCAAGTCTATTTGTGCTGATGGGATGCATCCCAGGGTCCTTAAAGAATTGGCTGGTGTAGCTGTGAAGAATTTCTCCATCAGATTTGAAAAGTCACAGCAGTCAGGCAAAGTCCCCAGCAACTGGAAAAATAAGAATACCTCACCCATTTTTAAAGAGGATAAAAAGGAGGACCATGGGAGCCATCAGCCAGTGAGCCTCTTGTCAGTGCCCAGTAACCCCATGGAACAATCCTCTGGCACGCCAAGGCTTATGTCAGAGTCTGCAGTGACAGGACAAAGGCAACAGTTTTAAAGTGAATGGGGGTAGATTTAGATTGGCTCTAAGGAAGAAATTCTTTACTGTGAAGCACCAGAACAGGTTGCCTAGGGAAGCTGTGGATACCTCGTCCCTGGAAGTGTTCAAGGTCAGGTTGAGTAACCTAATTGAGTGAAAGACATCCCTGCCCATGGCAGGGGTTGGACTAGATGATCTTTGAAGACTAATTCCAATTCAAAGCATTCTATGACTCATTAGGAAAAAAAAAAAGGCTCTGTAGATCAGCAGTGTTTGTCAAAGCATATGTATATACTCGTGTTTATCAGGGAAATTCATGACCTCATTTTGTCCTCATTAGGAGATCAAATACATTAAGCATCCAGTCCAACTGGAATTTGAGTAAACAATTCCTTATAAATACATACAAATAGCACACTGTATTCATCTTACGTTTGTCACAAAACATGGTTCTACAGTGACATCGAGTTCCTACAACTCTGTCTGCTGTCTACATTACCCTGGAGTTGGGCAGGATTTATTTACTCTGAATTTTCATCTTTCTTTTCCCTCAGGTAGTTTCTTCCTTAACAACCACCACTATACTACCTGATAGTGGAAAAAAATGAACACAAGTTTCCTACAGTCTTTATAATTTTTCCTTTTATGTCACTTCTGCCATTTATGTCATGTGTTCCATTGCACACCATGCCATCTCAATGAGCTTCAGGGCTGATGGCTTACAGAAATCACAAGAGTAGTTTCTGTCAAAAATACTGCTGGTAGTTTTATCTTTCTTTGGATTGAGCTGCCTAATTCTAAAAGCTTGAACTCATTCTCTGAATGCACAGTTCCATTGTATTTTTAAATAAGCTTACATAACCCCTTTTATTTCCTAAAAAATATTATGTATTAGCAGCCAAGTTCTCTCCTCACTGGTCTAGTTAGGAGCTTTCATCTAAACCCTACCCACATTTTTCATGCACAAATAGCCTGAGTTCTTTCAGCACACTTGTGAATTTGCTTTGTAACACAGCCAAACTACCACATTTTTCTATAGGCAGCATCCTTCAAATAAAGATAAAAACCAAAGGTCTTTGCAGGCTGATTACAAAACCTGTAAGATTGCTTTCTTCCTTCAGTGTAAAGTATTCAAATTGTAGACAACAATCTAGGCCAAAAAGCTTCAGCCAGTATGATGAACAACTTAGCCCAAGACTTGGCTAGGTCCTTATACTGGAAGATGCATTTGGGCACTATTATTGGAAGTTACCTGAATGTCATAGAGAAGCAAAGAAAAAGAACTTTTCTGCATTGCTGATACTATTTGCTGAACTACATTCAATTACTTCCTTCTGAAACAGAAGAAATGTTTTCACCAGGTTTTTCAGCTGCCCCATCTCAGGCTTTTTTTAGGAAGACATTAATTATCTTCTGGAGGTACAGTGAGGGATATTTTTCTGCATTCTGTGAGCACTGTTCATTTGAAAGAACAAGCAGTGTGCAAATACAAAACTGTTACAATACAAATGTTCCTCCCCCTGCCAAAAAGAAAAAAAAACCAAAATATCTCCCAACACATCAACAATATTGTGAAAGCAGCTTCTTTAGAGGAAACCTCTCTTCATAAGGACTGTCCAAAACAGAAGGGATTCTGAGGGGAAATTGTTAAGCATTCACCTTTACAGACGATTACTCAGCCACTTAAAAGTTAAATCTACTGCAATCCTTCTGTTTCACAGCAAAAATGGGAACTCTTGACCTATGAAGTAAATGGTAGAGATATGTTTTGGGGTTGGGGTTTTTTGGGGGGGTTTTAAAGTAATTTTTATATTAGGCAAGACTTGTTCTCAGATTTTCCCAAGACAAATGAATAATACCTTCTTACAACATCACCACATCCTGTACGTTATTGTAAAATCTAACTTCTGAGTTGTCATTGATGCATTTAATAAATATAGAAAATTAATATTTTTTTCTAAGTCTAGGGATAATGGGTACAACGACAAAAGATTTCATAGCAAATGGTAGTTTGTCACCTTTCCTGTTGTTATTGGAATGAAACTGTGCTAAAACAAAAAAAAATATTAACTTGCTTCCTTTTTTATTACAAATCCAATGGAAAATTTTAACATATATCAAAATGACAAAATAGCGCACAGGATTAATTAACTTCCAATGCATTATTTTATTCAGTCTGCAAATAACACAGATTACATAGTTATTTTTAAAGTAATTTACCCTGTTATAAACACCTCTGGGCTAAAGGAGTTATCTTGACACCCAGAAGCAGTTTGAGATACAGCAAGATTACAGGATTATGAACCATAAAACATCAAGAAGCTCTACTTCCTCTCCATATTGCTATAAGTAACAACGTTTTTAATTAATTTTCAATTTATTTGCACTACTTCTATCTTTTAACATAAATATTTTACTTTCTGGAAGTAGTGACCAAGATGACAGTTCATCTTTATTTCATGTTAGCAGGGACCCCACATCTTATCCAGGTTTACAATACATCATGCAGCTATACACGTACAGCACTCCAATTTAAATGTACTTTTACTGACCTAGTGAGCTAAGTTGCTTATAAATCACCATAACTACAGGTGTTTCTTGCCCCAAGATACGTAGGAATCAAACACTTCATATGAAACAGCTTTTCTGACAAAAATCACACTCAAGATTGAAACCAAATGTTAACTAATAAAATCAGTAAGTAAATAAAACTGCTTTCATTGAATCTTAGGACTTGAAAGGACTCAAGACATCATCTAGACCACTTTCCATGCCAAGATAGTATCAAGTCTAGATAAGAAATTGCTGGAAATGTCAAGAATTACAGATATTCCACCATCTTCGGAAATGTATTCCATTTCCCTGTATCTTAATTTACCAAGAAGCTAGTTTAATTTAGCTGCCATTATACATCTTATTCACAAGACAAATCTATTTTGGTTTTGGAACAGCCTAATGAAAGGACTGATACAAAAGTTTCAGTGAAGAAAGCCCTATTCCACTTGTCTTTCCTTGTAAGTCATGTTTCCTAAACAGTTCTGATCCTTCACCTTGGTGAATAATTCTCTTCAGCTGGTCCAAATCTTCCCTTACATGTGACAACCAAGCCTGGTCATATCAAGGCCACAACAACCCTGAAGGGAGCAGACTGATCCCTTCCCAAGCCACACAGGCCCTCACCCTCATTATGCACCCTGTAAAGCTGCTCCCTTTTCTGCAAGTCTGCAGCCCTGCCAAGTCACTCTGAATCTCAGTGGAACAGCAGGATCCTTTTCTACAGAACTGTTACTTACCCAGTTGTTGCCATCAGGGGATTTAGGCAGCAGATATCTCCTAAATTCTACATGTGGGATCTTGCCATCATCCTTGCTATTTGTGTTCTATTTTTTCCCCCTCCTTTTGAAATACCTCTAAACTTGCAAAGATAATTCTCAGTTTAAGTCTTGTCATAGAATAAAACCTCTGTGCCCTCCAACTTCATCTCAAATGCAAATTCAATGACTAAGTTTTTATTCCATCATCTAGATCATTAATGAAAATATCAAGTAGCACCTGACCCAGGACCAATTCCTCCCAATCCCTACTCAATAATGAACTTCCCATTTTGAAAGAAGAGCATTTATACCTAACTCCAAATACTTCTGCAAAATAGACCAGTACCCACTTTACAGTAGATACATCAAGATTAAGTTTTACCAGCCTGTTTACAGGAACTTCCAAGTTGAGATATATGTCAGTCTCTTCTCACAGGGCCTGCTAATGTCCTGGCAGACAGAAATTAAACTAGCTTGGTACAATTTCCCTGTGACAAATTTGTTCTGACTGTTAATCATCTTGATTTTCAGGTATTTTTACGAATACTTCTGTCATTTGTGATAACATTTCTTTTTATGGGAACTGAACTTAAGCTGACTTGTCTGTAACACTGTATCTTTCTTTCCCTTCTCAAAGACAGGCACTGATTTTCCCTCCTTCCATTCTTTCATGTCTTAACTAGCCTTCAAAAAAAATTCCAATGGGTACTGTGGAATTCCTGAATATTTCATAAACAGGCAGTAATAACAAACCTCAATATAGATACATTAGGTCTGTTCTTTTGCTATCAAATGAACTGCTCGCATGTCTCTTGCATGTGGCAGCCTAGAGGAAGAAAACTGAGTGTCAATGAGACTCAGAAAAAGGTGCTCAGCATACAATGCAGATAATGATCAATCCTTGCTATTGCAATCAATTACAAGTAGTTCCTAATCAGTTAATGTGTCTTTTTTTAAAAAAAAAAGAAGCCACTGGCAAAGAAGTATAGTATTCAAGTAATTGGTTTTCTTCTTCACCTAACATGACAGAGCTGTTTTGATCACTTGCAAAAGTTTTCTGTTGTAAAAATAAAGAGCTCACTGACATTTGAGGTTTAGCTTTACTCATTCATCCTCTTCCTGCAGCCTGAGACGTTGACGTGACATTAATCCTGAGCAGCTGCTTTATACAAGGAAAGGAATTTGTTATGGAGAGCTATTTTAAAAGTGCAAGTAGCCAATTAATAACCAAATGTATAATTTAAGAAAAACTTTACCAAATGCTTGACTTCTTTCCTTATATAGTCACACTAATTTTGATGAAAATTTAATCTGCCAAGAGGACAAAATTATTTGACTTCATTTTTCAAATGTGAAGATACAGGAATAACTTCAGAAAATAAATAGTTGAAGCTTCCTGTCAGACCCACCATTTCAGAATTCTATCACTATTAGAACAACTTACTATCTCTGTTGCCCCATTAAGCAAATTATTAATCCACTGGTGGTGTTACGCATGGTCCTCAATAACCCTGAGGACAAATGGGAGTTACTGATGTATATATTCCTTCCAGATGTTATGTCACCCATAGCACTCTTGATAAGAAGTATAAGCAGATCTTATTGAGCTTGATATTATGAGCCCATGTCTTTAGATAAGAGCAAAGAAAGAGTCTTTAACTCTCCTTTGCAGCTGACTGTGTTTAACACCAGCAGATGAGATGGTTTTCACCCTCTGCATCTCATACATATTATTCTGTCAAAAACATCTCCAGCAATATCTGTACTGTATTCACTCATTGCAGCCTCAGGAGAAATCAGGGCAATAAAGCTATATTGTCATCAAAAACTTTGGGAAAAATTGGCCACAACTGAATTAAGAGTCAGAGGATCCTACACAAGCAGCAATTTTGTCTCTTGCTCAGACCTTCAGAGCAATGTGGAGCTACAATGATGTCCTATAAATACAGCTTACAAAGTGCTGGGTGTATTCAGTGACCCCATTTAACTGGTCATTCATGGGGCACTCTCTACTCCATCGGATACTGAGCAGTCTTGTCCACAACAATTATCTGAAAGTCTCCAAAGTAAGCCCTAGCCCAGGCTACCTGTGTGATGTGAAACAGTCTGAACCAAAGATGTCAAACTGATGGCCCAAGTGCCCAAAGCTGATGCAGCAGCATATCTGTTGGCCTCAAATACCCACAGTATACAAACAGAAGTTGCAGCCTGTCATGGGTTCAAAGTCCAGGAAAATTTTAATTTGCAGCAGTTTCTCAAAGGTCAAGTCTGCACTTTGTAGGAATTCTGGTAACTTATCCTAGCTTGTGTTCACATAAGCCATGAAAGCAGATTCAGATTTGCTCACAAACTAAGATGAAAAGTTTTGCGAGTCCAACATACTTTACAGGGTGCTGCTTTATACAGGTCGTGGTCAAGCTTGTTCTTTAAAACAGGAAGGTCAGAGTACAGCAAAGACTGTTGTACTGCACTCTTCGTAAATGCAAGTGGTACAAAATTTTATATTTACTATACTTATTAAGGATAACTTGTAAGAATAAGTTATACTTATATAGGAGAATCCATACTATGCACTTTTAAAATAATCACACTAGAAATTAGAACAGACAAAGAAAGCACAAGGATCGTTCTATAAATGGCAGATGACACTGCTGCACTATCAGCCTCAGTTGCCCTGCTATCAGTATTTAGCATCCATAGCCACACAGAAGAGCTTTCAGATGTGCATCATCACCAGTAGATTACATTTTCACTTTTATTTTCAACAAACTCTTTTTTTATATCACACTAAGCACAGTTCAGTGGTAAGAATATGGAAGATGAATAAGGAAGGCAGGTAGTCAAAACAAGTCTGAAACCTCTCTTCAAATTTGAACAAAATCGAACCAAAACTCTAGAAAAAGCTCTAGCAAAAAATGAAACAGAAAGGATAAAAAAAAGGCAACACCACACTCAAATGTTGTATCTAAGAGGAAAAACAAAACCACTCCAAAAAATAAAAATTTGTACATTTACTAAGGTGAGTCAAAGGAGAAAAAAATATGAAGCCTGTTGGTTGCTCTAGTGTTCACTAAAAGCTTTGCAACACTGTAATTTTAGAAATTGGAATTGAATGTTTAATTGCTGCAGTTGTTGAAAAAGGCCCCTCAACAGGCATAGAAAGGCTATTTCCCAAGGCTGAGAACACCAACATGTTTTCACAATTATTCATGCTTACACACAATCAGTGATTCTCTCTTTTCTGGAACCATGCCAGCAGCATTAGGAGGGGTTTCCTCTTCTAAATTTACCTCTTTGTAACTCTTGGAACATGCACTGCAACTGCAGTTCAGAACTTCTCCCCAGTTTTCCTGTCTGGTTTCAGGAGTCACATGGACAGATAAAACCACCACAAACTACACTCAAGATATTCAGTGAAGACTGACTTCTTTTTTCATTCTTTCACCCTGCTAGATCAACCCACCTTAATAACTGAAGTTACCTAAGTCATATCCTAATTGGCTTTTGGTATCTCACAGGAGGATGTTCCAATCACCCTTTAATTAATCAGACACTGAATAAACAAACAGATTTTTCAGGAGGAAGAGAGTCATCTGTCAAATCATGATGAATTCAGTGGCAAGGACTAAAGGGCATTAAATGAAAGTAGTAGACAGCAGGTACAACAGAGACATTAATCTTAAGCTGTAGAACTTACTGCAATATGTAGTAGAAGTTTGGAGACAACACCATTGACATTTACTAGACAAAGCATTGCTTGTGGATCAGTTTATCCTTTAGATGCAGGCTGTTGGAAATAGAAAAGTAACATGAGAAAGCAGCATTACACATTTGCCCCGGTTTTTTCATCTTTAGACAGTTGAAAGGTTTCTGGCAATACAAGAACATTATTGGACTGACTTGTATGGCCATTAAGGTCTACTGAAAGCTCCTAAACACAGGTGAAAGATTTTGAGCAGTGAACTATTTATGAGGGACAGATCAAAATGCCTGATTGCTTAGAGTCTAGGCAATCTTGCATACAAATTTAAAAGCTAGGTTTTTTCTTAACTAAATGTTAAAAACAATTTTTTTTTCTTTTTGATAATAATATCACCAAGTGAAGAAATTTTAAAATGTGGAGGTTAGGTCTTCTTTCTCATAAAACACATTTTAAATGCTCAAGAGACAAAGAGATTAAACATCTCCAAATATAGTCTCCCATAAAACTCTCCCAGTCTAATATATTAGTAATTTTTAAAACATGATGTTTAGCTTGCAAGGACTCCACTCTTGGACTCCTTCAATATTTCTTACATCACCAGCTTAGTGTTTTCTGAAGAAAAAAGCTCGCAGAGCAAGCATTAGGGAGGAAAAAAAAAAAAAGACATCAGTCTAGACTGCATCTAAAAAAGCCTGGGATTTCAAGACAGCTCTTTACCTTGATATAATTACTTACTGGAGGTCTTTTGTAGTAGATGTAGTTTAGTTAGAGGCAGTCATTTCGTCATGGCTTATCTACACAGTCCTTACAACCACACAGACAATCCCTGGGATTTACCAGTAAAGCACAACATATGGTTCTCTTTTCCTTCTAAGGCAGAACCGTATAACATATGAAAACAGTATGTCTTAACAAACTGGGAAAATGAAGGGATCATTAAGTGTAGTAACTGCACTCAGATACATTTGTGTTTTCAAAACAGAAAAAGAAACAGTAATTATTTTCTTTACATTCCAAAACAATTATACTCAAACATTTAGATTGCATGACTCATTCTGACTTCCAGTACTTCTAGGTATCTAAAGAGTACAAGTCACTGTTTTGTTCATTTATAAACTTAACAACCAGAAACAAACATGAGCAGAGAAGTCACAGATGACAAAGCAGAAACACAGCAGTGTGAAAGCAAACTTTTTGTAAAAGAAAACAAAAGGATTTGCACATTCTCAACCAGGAATGCCTGTCGTGAACCTGCAAGAGCCTCTGAAGGTATTTGAACTGGGCTGTCAGTCCCTGCCAAGGCTGCTTCCATTCCTTCCTGGCCACTGATGCCAACTCCTACTGTGCACCTGCAAGCCAAGAAAGAGGAAACTTCTTGTGAACGGCTGAAAACCAGATGTCAGCATATTAAGCTACCACATAGACAGTGTCAGACAACAGAGATAATTACTGCCAATGGAAGACATTATCCCAGATTACAGGACATTTGAAAAAAGTGCCTGAAGTGTTCATCAAAGGAGGAATACTCTCACATCAGCACTTGCTTTCATGACTCAGTTTATACAGTCCCTCTCATCTCAGGAAGGATGCTTAAGAAGAAACCTGTGCAAAATAATTACTATTAAAAAAATAACCAGTTTCTCTTTTTTTCCTTCCACATTATGTTTAAATGCCCTTTAAAACCCCTTTCCATTGTTCCTTCTGAAAGACTATTTCCCAATTCTTTCCACCAAAACAGATAAAAAAATGCAACCTAACTATACTAATTATAACCCTTTTAAGACCTAGATGGCCACAGCAAAACTTAAAATAAAACTGTTAGAGAACAATCCATTTCTTGAACATTTTCTGTAGGCCTATTTTATTTTTAATCTTGCTTCAACAATATGCCACTGGATTTTGAGGTTCTGACAAACTTAGAGGGCAAATCTAGTAGAAGTAAGATGAAACAATGTAAGCAAACAACTTAAGCCCTTATTCATCATGAAGTCATCTTATATCATTTTAAGAATGCCAATCAATTAATTAGAAAGTTACATTTTACTGTATAGTCTCACATAGACATTGTTCTATAAAAACGGATCTTCCAGGTATCTGAGAGTAAAATAAACAGAGCAGTTACAGATATCATCTTAAGTGTCAAGCATTTTTTATGCTTAGTATCTGATATTCTGATCCCACCACATTGTGTTCCTAACAGGAACATCAGTCAGCTGGGAGAGTTTACAGGCTGTCAAAACATAATGGCTAATACAATAGTTTTCTACTTTCTTCAAGCATTAATTCTGAGATGCTTGCATGCAATTAAATGAGCCCAAATACAGACATTCTGTGCTACATTCTGAGGCTCATCTTTCATCTGAATAGTAGGAGTTCTATCAGGTCCAGCTTTTGATAGTTCAGCTCACAATGGGTAAAATAACTGTATCTTTGTGCAACAGGCTTGGATTATTTTTTATTCCAAAGACTCAACCATAAGCAAAACAAAGCCATGAAAGAAATTTCAGCTAACAGCAAAAGGTGCACCATTTTTTATCCAGAAAAATCTCCCTAAAGAAAAGGTAAACTTTTAGGATGGCAGTTGAGAGGATTCAATGCAGTATTTAGTAAATGCCTCGAATGAAAACGATGTCCAGGATAGCAGGCAGAGAATAAGAACTCTACTCATACTGTCCTTTGCTACCTGGGCTGTATCCAACACTTAAAGAATGGCTCATGATAAAAAGTGCACAATAGTAACAGCTATCACCTCCCTGTATGACAGATACAGCCAACTTGTTCAAGTCCTTCAGTCCTTCATCATTTATGTTGAATGCAAACTTCTGTAACCACCAGAAACCTTGCATTCAAAAAAAAAATAACCATTTGGAGGATATTGTGGAAGCTACACTTTACTACATATTTGAAATATGACCAAAACTACAAGACAAAAAAAATCTAGAGCTAGTAAACACAAAGAAAACACACATCTTCCTGAGACCCAGAGAGTGGGCAAACATGTGCAAGAGACTTTGAACAGTTGACCTGTTCCTTTGTTCTTGCCTAAGCACCTGCTCTTGGCCACTGCTAAAGATAGGACCCTGGAGCAGACCCTGGTCTCACTCAGTGTAAGTTCACCCCACACAAACTAATTTCTTTATCAAAGCTCCTTTCAAGTGCCAAATAAATATAAAGGCTGATCTAAAGTGGTTTTACTTTTTCCATAAAAGGAAAAGTAACTCTTCAAAAGAAAAAGCTTTAAAGTAATAGGCCTGCTATAAATACAAATTCATTAACAAACCATAATTTGTATTGACGTTTTAAATTCTAAACTTGTCCTTACTTTTGATCACGTTGGTGTCATTAGCTCTATCTCCTACTGCCAATGTAATTGCTTTCCTGTTTCCCCATCAGCCGTGAGACTCAGGCATTTTTTTAAAGGAGTGACTCAACAGACAGTCACAGTTTTACATATACACTCAAGTTCCAAGAATTTTCTCCAAATCAGCCTCAATAGCAAGAGCCTTAAAACTTCTGGTAAATCAGTTGGTTTCATAACTATTATAAAACAATGTGATGTTGGTCATTCCTTGAATTTAATGAGTAGGGCATCTTCTTTTGTAAGACAGTCAAAGAAATCTTAAGCAATTGAATCGTTCACAGAAAACACCATTCCTGTTCACCATAAATCATCCTCTTGTGCGTGTATAAAGACACAGATACAGCAAAGACAATCTCAACACTCAAAAGATTACAAAACATCATCTTGCAAAACTGACTTCACTTTTACCTACTAAATGCTAAAAAGAAAACAACTCACTAAACTTGGCTACTTAAGAAAAACATTCAGGTTTTCCAGCTGACACTGTGAGGATTAAAGAGTAAACAAAGACTTACTAAATTGAACTATCAAGTCAATAGGCATTTAGTACAGGAATGTGTGTTTCTTTGATTCAGTTCTTGGAAGAACATCCCATTGTTAACTTTTGTGGTTATCATTACATAACTCTCAGCAGTTTTCTTCAGGATTTATATCCAATACCACAGCTAATCACAGAGGGAATGCGGTCAGGAACACCAGTTCTGTGGCACCTGCATATATATCATAGGATTCAGTTTATTGTGAAAGTTATTACATTAAAATATAAAGAGCAAATCTTTCTGATATTTCTACATTTTCCTTTCAGAAGTTTTGGAGTGCTGGAAATCACAGGATAGGGCAGTGAAACATGAAAAATGCACAGAAATGAGGAAAGCATGCACTGCAGAGCCAAAAAGAGTCACAACAGGTGGAGACTAGAACTGCTAACCTGCGTCTTCTAATGCAGCTACATTCTCATGAATGAAGCCTGAAGCTCTACTAATGAAAACAAAAAAAAAGTTCTAGTTTTTATTCAAGAGTTTAAACCCCAAATACATAAAAGGAACACAAACTTATCACAGGAACAACATTTTCTAATCAAAGCAAATTACTTTGACCTTCTCATGAAATGCTGATATTTAGAAAATCCACTGGAGGTAACAATGACATTAATTTGACATAGTAATGATTTTAAGCTCAAAATCTGTTCTCAAGCAAAACAAGGAAAAATAGTTGTACTACATCTGCCTACTTCAGTTTCAGTTCATTGGCATTGGTCCTGTGAGACTACTCCCACACAAGCCCTAAATAGCAGTTATGGCATATTTTGATTAGGAATGCTTTGGATTGTGTGAAACATTTTCTACTAGAAGACCCTCTTGAATAAAATTTATTTTAAAAAGCTACACAGAATATTTTTTTTTCTTTTTCAAAAAAAACCCCTAAAAAAAACAACCATGCCTTTTGTGAAACAGAACACAAAAAATTGCAGTGAGAATGGAAGTACAAGACATGATAAACCTACTTACCAGCCATAACCATTAACTGCTAAGGGGTCAGCCAGCTACCAAGGACAGACTTGTCACAAACTGGGCCCTAGTTTGACTGTTGTGTTTTTTCCACACAGTGGCTGAGAATCAAAGTTCTTAATTTTGTCCAAATAGGTACTTTTTCTTTCTTCAAAGGAAGCAAAATTCCTAAGTGTCTAATTTCCATGGCATAACACTAGTGTAATAAATTTTTGGCATAACACCTTTGCTGACCTACCCTACAGGCAATTAGCTGGCAGATTATAGGAGTAGGGCACAACTGAGTGTGCTCATATCTCATCAAGGGAGATCTTTATTAAATTAAACTGATACCTTTTCCCCCCTTTTTGCACTTTTAGTAACTTTAGTACTGGAATAATGTTAGCAGTACATTATTTAATTTTAGTTATTTTTATTTTATAAATTACTCAGCTTGCTTTCTTAAATCTTAATATAGACTTAAAGAAAACTAGTCCCCACATATCCAACTTCTAAAATGGCCACAACACAAGGCAGATTCTATCTTCACAGAGCACGTCTTGATGCTTTGTTCCAAAAATCTATAGCTGTTTCAAAAGGCTGTTTACTTACCAATTCAAAGAATAAGCTCGCACAAAAGCAGGTACCACCGGCTGCAATGACAGCAGTAATGGTGCTGGCAGCCATGGTCACGGAAGCCCAAAAGGAGCCGTAGGGAGCACAGGTGTTGGCTTTTCCCAACCTGCCCAGGTGTGGCAGGGAAGGGTTCCGCTTCCCTGCAAGCTGCTCTCGCGGGCCTCCTGCTGGCCGAGCCGGGCACTGCAGGGCAGTCACCGGCACCGAGTTTGGGGGCACCTGCCAGCGTGGAGAACCAGCCTCCGTGTACGGACAGATACCCACTAACACCGAGTTTGGGGGCACCTGCCAGCGTGGAGAACCAGCCTCCGTGTACGGACAGATACCCACTAACACCGAGTTTGGGGGCACCTGCCAGCGTGGAGAACCAGCCTCCGTGTACGGACAGATACCCACTAACACCGAGTTTGGGCCAGACGTGTCACTGAGTAGAACCATCTTCATGGCAATTCGAAGAGAGGAAATCACGACAGGGCTACACAGACATTAAAAGCTTCACTGTGAATGTGGTGGGGAAGGGAATTGAAGACCCAAAGTCAGAATTCATTTAACTATATAAATGAAGTGTTAAGGGAAAACTGTACTTGTCTGCGGAAAAGATTTGCAGGAGCGTGGGGGAGAAAGTGGAAGAGAGGAAAAGGAAAGGAGAGAGACTATGAAGACACAGGTGGAATCTGACAAAAGAGATTAAAGAAACAAGCCTTGCCAGCCATTCTCATCTAATTCAGTGTGTGCCTGCTGTACAATGCACTGTTGTTTCAGCCACACCACGGCCGTGTTTCCTTACCCAGCTGGCAGCTGCACCCTGGCCACACACACAAACTTAACCTTACAGAGTAAGCATGGCAAAAAAAAAAAAAAATCAAGGTTTTAGCATCTAAGGAAATGTTTAAAAAAAAAATCACATGCTTATGATTCCAACTTTGCTCTCATATAAAACACGTTGGCCTTCTGGAAGAGATTAAAAGCAAGCCAAGAAAGCTCTGTTACAGAGAGGAAAACAATAGTTATGTTTGTAACCCATATTAAGTATATGTTATGATGGTTTTGTTATGTGAGACGTATTTTAAAAATCATGGAATGGTTTGCATTAAGCATGGACACTTACAGCGAACAGGAATTCTTGAAAGGAAAACTGGATAAAATTCTCAGGTTCACATTAGGGGAGACCCCTGAAAACAAGCAGAGAGCATACTTGACTTAAGTAACATGAAACTAGATTATTTGTATTGATATTCATAGACTTGCACCGATTTCAAGCTAGGAATTATGAGCTATGGATTTCTTGCACAATATAAATATTCTAAGTGTTTCAAATATTAGCATAAAACCTCAGAACCCATATTATTTAAGTAGATTTGTGTCTAACCAGCACTTAGATTTGGCTAACTCAACAGTAAACCATGCTAGTCCTGATTCAGAAAGTCCTCCTACATCTAAGTATATCTTTACACTACAAAGCATATTCACATCATGTGATTTTTAAGCCTGTATTTTAAATTCAGTATGTTGACTGGTTAAGGGGGCTTCTGAATTAGTCCCTCCAGTAGAAGCACTTGCACCAGGACCATTGGCTGCCAAAGACATCAGTACTCCATCACTTGGATGAAGCTGTTCGAATATAGCAGTATCTGTCCCTTTACAATAAAGCAAGAGTTCTAGAAAGACAGACTAAAGAAGCAAATGAATAAAAATATTTGCATGTTGATGAATATTAAGCAAAAATTGTTCTTACACTTATTTCCCCATAATAGATTAATGATAGCATTTTTTACAATACACTTTTGCTCATAGAAATTTCCAGTGAAGAGTTAGAACCTTCTGCATCTGATCTTATTGGAGCAGAAACAAAAAGCACTCTGAACTTATTCAAAGATAAGCATCAACACAGTACAAGGCACTTATATCTGTAAGTTTTGTCTTATTAATAATGTTTTCCCCACTTTTTTAGTAACAGTTAAAAAAAGTAATGAGTACATAAATTATCAGAAATAGCAATATTCAGACTGTCCTGTGAGGTTAGCATGCAACATCACCGGCAAGAGCAAAAAAAAAAACCCAAAAATGAGTGGAGCCATAAGAGATGTAAGAGTTTATATCCAATTAGAGTTCTCTGCAATAGTTGCCCCAGGAAACATGCTCACAGAAAAAAACTAATAGTTTATTAACTACTCTAGAGTAATTTTATTATAAGTCAAACTTGAAAGCTCAGAAAATTGAGTTACAAAATTATCTATTAGCCAATTTTTAATATTAAATATTCTTTGATGATGATTATGCTGTCATAAAACTTTGCCATTTCAAAATGCCACTTAATACCTCATTAATTTCCATTTTCCAGCCAAGGCTGTCATGTATTACAGCTGCAAAACTAAAGTTCTCAAATTGAATTCTGTTTTCTTATTTTTGGTAATACATGTTCAATGGGTAACATTCCAGCACACAGGGAACAAGTACCACAACAAGATTAAGCGAACAGCATAACGCTTCAGCATGACAATCAAACACAACCTTACTAGGGGAAGAGCTGGTAAAATAGAAACACTGATTAACTTTGCACGTGTTTAGACATTATTGGCAGGTTTATGGTTAGTATTAGCGGTAATATGTGCTTGTCTTAATTAGTGGTACTGGTTATTAGCGGTAGTGGCGATTAGCAGTAGTTGTAATTATCAGTAGTGGTTGTTCGGGTAGTGGTAATAAGGGGTAGTGGTTTCTAGGGTTAGTGGTTTTTAGGGCTGGGGTTAGTGTTAGATTTGTGGTTAGTGTTAGGGGCAAGGGGAATATGTGGTTGTGTTCATTAGTGCTAGTGGTTATTAGAGGTAGTGGACATCATTTGATATCAGACAAAAGCAATCACCCTTTGCAGCCAACTGGAATCAGTTCTGAGGGTGACAACAGAGATGGCTTGTGGGAACAGAGAACTGAGTGTGATATCACAGGCCACCCACATCCATAGAGATGCTATAAATTAAGTACCTCCAGCTTCGTCACCAGTTTCAAATTAACAAAACATTTGTCCTTAATTCACATACCCTACATTTTAACAGTGAAGGGCAATATAAATTGTCAAAACTCAACTAAATGTTTAACACCAGGTTGCTAAACCCTGCAGCTCAGTGCCACGTGCAATAACTGCCTGTTATGCAATCTGAAGCGCATTTGGTTTTACACACCCTTTCATATTAAAAATTGCTGGCAGATTTTAATATTTCACATTTTTCACAGGAAAAAATCCTCTATCCTGAGCTATGTGTTTTGTGTTACTTATACACCACCGGTTACTTATTTTCCTTATTACTATTGCCAATGTTTTAAAGCTGATACTGAGACTAATAAATGTATAATTCACATAACTCTTTAATAAATATGAGCATGATCTCATATTTTTAATTTTAACTCATTATTTAGTCTACTTGATTGATACCCTCTATGTATACCAAACTTATCATAGTCAAATCTGAATACAAAGCAAAAGCTGTAGAGTTTTATTTTAGGGTCTATGCCACACCATTCAATTTTAGACATGTGCATTGTCTGGCTCAGTCAGCCTGTAACTTCCCTATCGTTAAAATCTCTTTTCACAACCAAATTCCTCTGGAAAACTACATTCAGAGATGGCGTCAAATCCGTGTGCACTGAACAGCTTTTTGGAACAGTCTTTTGATTTATTTTTTTTTAACCAGAAAAATAATCTATGGAGACACAGAGAAGTTGGAATAACATGTACGTACTGCTTTGATCTACATGCTCTGATTGTCATTTTCCAGTTTGCCCCTGCTAGCAAACCTGTTAACATATTCCTCTCACACATTTAAATTCACTGTGCTTAATTACAGCAAAAAGAAAGTCCAATGTCTTTAAGGATTTGACTGAGCTGTTGTTGGATAAGACTGCGCAGCTGATTCCTCAGTAACAGTAACATTAGTAGTCTATTTTGTCACACACACAAAAAAGAACCTTAAGTAAATGCTATTTGGTATACAGGAATAAGTCTCAGCTATTCAGTGGTTCTTTTTACACCAGCATTATGTGAAAGCAAATAATTTAAGATCTCAATTCTAGAAGATTCTACAGTACAGTAGATAAATGTAACGGGGTCTGTTCACAGCTACCTGGGGCTGACTGCAAGCTGGAACCCCTGGGTTTCATCCCCATTCCTCTCAAGTGTTATACTACTAACTTACCTTTTCTCATTCTCTATTATTCACTTTTTAAATGGTTTTATGGATTTATAGCCCAAAAGACATTGCACATAAGCTAAGTCTTTTACCATAGGGAAGCAAGGCATTAACTATGAACTCTAGCAGGTTAGGGAATGTGACATTAACACAAGGTATAACTTGTCCAGTCTCACCAACATCAGTTAAAAGAGCACAAAATACCCCAGAGCCTGATGAGAATAGGGAGGGATGATGAGAGGGGAGTGGGATTTACAACTAGTACCTTGCTAAATCCACACTTGAGTTTGTCTCCCCTATGGTTTAGTTTTTAAAAATAAGGATTTGAGTCTGCAGTATTTAATTACAGTCTTAAACTAAAGCAGTTCACAAAATGAACCAAAACAAATACACTTCCAGTCACATACAGTATCAGGAGAGTTAAGTACTAAATCATGGATAATTCGTTAAACGGATATTTTATTTTTCTCCTTTTCCATTTCCTAAATTGTCAAAATGACCACATGGTGTTGGATGTTTCCTTGCAAAGGACTCCTAAACCTTTTGCCAGTATAGAATTTAGTATTAACAGTCATGAAAATATGTAAACTTGCCATAAGTTACATAAAACAGATCACAACAACAGTCAAATCAGACTGCTAGACAGGACTGTATTAAATGCACCATGGCATATACTGTACTTTCATGCAGAAAAAAGACTCAAGTATGTGCAGCTTCTGATATTTTTAGATTATCCTTACTTGGTAAATTGTAATGCCTATAAAATTCTAATACAAGACTAAAGGAATGAACCACAGTTCAGCATAAATATTTATTCCAGTGTTACAGTATTTGTACAAGTTTAACAACTGTATAAATTATTTCAGCAAAACTACCCTTTTTTGTTTTCTAGATCAACAATTGAAATTTATTCAAGATATCAATCTCATATTTTCATTGCTTTTAAAAGTTTGCAAATATACTATTGCCAGACCCTTTGTACTGGCCAGCATAGCCTCTGTGTTTAGTAAGTCCTGAAAGCAAAGCTTGAAGTTTTGGGGACTAATAATTTAATATTCTTCCCACAAGACTTGTTTGTGAAGTCATGCATGAGTTTGTAAATAAGTGCCATGTAATGTATAAACAGAACCTTGAGAAACTGTTTTCTGCATTCCAAGAAAAGAAATAATACTCCCTGAAATTTATCCCAGTTAATATCAAACACCTTTGACTAAAACACTGGGGAAAAATAGCGTGCTTCATTCAAGCTACAAGTATCCCCAACACAATGAGACAGATGCAATTGGGAAATCCATATTTGCTACCTTGTATTCATAATGAGAAAAATTTTTAACTCATCCAGATGAATCAAATTAAGTCCTTATATTTATAATAAACATATAACAAAGTACCATAATTCTTCAAGTGAAATTTATAACTCACTTATGCCACATTGTTCTCCCACTACATCCTCAACTGTTAATTAAACAACTATAGCAATCACCTTGTTTGTCAAAATACACAAGCGAATGGAAATAACACAGATTACACAGCATGACACAATTTTATTACATTTAAACATAACTGGCTTCTCCAGCATATGCCATAACTCCAAATAGACTGTCTGAAGCCTAAACAGATTCCAATCATTCACTTGAATGGACTTGATAGAAACCCTCCTTCTCTCCTAAAGGAAGCAGGGTACCAAACCCTTCTGACCTGCAGTATCTTCTCCCATTGGTACAACTGCTGTCAGACTTAACTCAGTTTCTGTTCTAGAAAGATCATATACCTTTTTTACCTGCATCAGGTAGTAAGTTGTTTATGCTGACAGCACAACTCTTCTGTCCACATGAAACAAGGGGGAAAAAACCCCACAAAAATGCAAGTCCTGGTGTTGTTAGTGAAGGAAGATCTCCTCACTCTGTCTTCCACAACAGGTGATTACTTAATGTCTTGAAAGAAAAATCTCTACTCTACAAGGAATAGGGAGGAGGAAAAGTCTGATTAAAATGAGTAAGACTTGTAAAGAGAGCTGGGCAGAACTTTACAGTGCATAAATAAAAGGTGCCAATAAATTACTATTTCCAAGCTCTGTAGAAGTCTCCTGCAAGGAAATTAACCCTCTATCACATTCCCCAATGGGTACGTTAACTTTCCCCATTCCTTCAGAGTGGTTTTCCAGCCAGGACTCCACATCAGGAACTAAGTTTCTGATACTTTGACCCCTACACACTAACTACCTTAATCTCCCCATCCATGTTTACAATGATCTTTGGGACCAACTGAGAGTCAATCCAAATGTCAAGCACTTATTCCACTGGCATCCATACCTACCTAGCCAAAAAACACACTTGCCTCTTCCTGCCCCTTTCCTTAAGAACTTCCAGGATAACTTTTCATTTGCCAGCAACTAATGAGAAGCAGTATTCAAGAGGGTGTCAGACCTTCAAAAAGTGAGGTTTCCTAGTGAATTCTATAATAAACTGTTGTAGTATGATCCCAATCTTCATCTGTTTAAAAAGTATTTCATAAGATAAAAAATTTTCAATGTAGTCAAAGGGTAATAGGAGTGCTAGAAAGGGTCTCAAAGGAAACTACCAGCCAATAAAAACTATCACTAAAGTCTACATTTGCATTCACAGTTAAAAGCAGAAATGTTCTTGAGAATGATTGCAGGAGGGCTTAGCAAATAATTTCCATGGTCAGAGTAGTGGTCTAAAAGATATAAAAGGAACTAGGCACATATTAAAGTTCAAAATCAAACAACAGCAGTCATATCTTTTCTGGCCTCAGAGAATGAAATTTCAAACTATTAAAGCTTAGAAGGCATCAATACCCCACAGAGCAATGCATTGTGGAACTTTGTAAATAAGTCTGAATATTAAACCAGCCATGCTCTGTTCAAGTATTGCAACCTTGCTTTTCACTACAACCAAGCACAGGAGGTAAAATACTGTACCAGCACGGCTGTATGTGTTTTAATATGTCACAGGTTCACTGAGGTACATGTTCATGGCATATGTATAATATATCCATTGATGGCAACACGAGTTTGTGTAACAAACCAGCTGAAGGAGCCAATAATTCTTTCAATCTAAATATAATATTCTGGCCAAGAACTTTGACCCTACATGAAAAAAACACGTATTTTTTTACAGATAAGATACATAAAATATTTGTTGTAGAAGACAAGAGCTATAATTTTGTATTTATATTACAGAGGAGTGAGGTATAACTGTACACCAGTATAATATATACAAACTTAGTGATAATTTAAAATTAGTACTGTATTGTCTGGAAAATACTATGTCATTTCCATGGAAAAAAAATGACAGTGTAAGTTGGCTCAGTCGTAAAACTGATGGCTACCACTCACACTCAAATAATTGGTTCTCTTAATAGTTAAAAACATTCCAAATTTGAGTAATAAATATTACTTGTATTAAATATTGTTATAGTGAAAGGTCACCAAGCATTCCAGAAAGTAGTTTCAAGAAGACATATCACAAATATAACACTATAACTTAGACTTTTGAGACATTCCTAAAGTATAAATTCCACTGTATATTAAATATTTCTTGTTTGTACTGTTTCTCTACAAAATATTAGGAGATAATATTAGTGAGAGAAGGTGAGAGAGAGAAGAGGACAACGGATTAACAAAAATATTGCTTTAATATCTGAAATTATAATAATAAAATGATAATAATAATCTGATGTGTTGACAGAGCAATAAGTCAGATTTCAAAATGCACTTGCACTGCATTTTGGGGACTCTTCAGAACAGTGAAAGCTGAGCAGTTTGTTTCCTATTTCTTGTCGGAGCCAGACAGTGAAAGCTCAAGATGGTTTTGAGTCAGGGAAGGTTGCTTCAGATCATTAATGGAAAACAAATGGGGGGATTAAGGCTGAAGACAATGGAAAGGAATAAAATGTGTGAAATTCATTTTTATTATCCTCCAGTGTTGGTGTTGAAAAAAAAAATCCCTTAATTGGGTCAACCTAATTGATGAGTGTCATTTCCAAAAGCTTATTACATTTTAAAAATATTATTTTGTAAATATTTCACATTAACCTATCAAACTAAAACCAAATACAGTACCCTAGGATGTAAGTTCTTAAGAATTATTGCTTGCAAAGACTGGTTAAGCTTCACAATAAGAAAAATTGAAATACTTTTAATACTTCACATCTTTTAGCCCTTCTCTCCAAGATATAAAATGAAAACAAAGCGTAGGGAAAACCAAAAGAAAAGACAAGAAAAATAAGGTGAAAATTCTGACAACAAATACTTGCCTAAAGATGTAGCCAGAAACTGCCATCGGTGATACCAATTTCCTAAGACCCCCTGACCTGGTGATGAATATGACTGCTGCGTTTGTGGGCAGACCTGCAATCTTCCTAAGCTGTTTAAGGTAGAGCTGCACAGAACAGCAAGTGGTCTGTATATCCATGTAACACTGAAAACTCTAAGACATTAAAGTTGATCCAGATCATGTTGGTGTTTGATCAATCTCTTTTTTTCTCACAAGCACTACAATATATGTATTTTGGTGTTTAATGGTGTCACTAACTCTTACTTTGCCCCATTTTTCCTTCTGTAATTTATGTTACAGAAAACATTCTCCATTACTAATGTTTTAAGTTACAGCTAATTATTTAAACTTACAGTGGTATAGAAATCTAGCACTAAACTACAAAACGGGTGCTTAAGATCATCTACTGACATTGACAGTGTGCTCATTTATTAACAAACCTTCTTTAAAAGAAGGTATGAAGTTTCATGTGTTCTTTCATTGGTGACACAAGTGTTTAACTTCTTCCACAAAATTCCTCAGTGATTCACATGGACTAAAACAATCTTTGACAAACTACTGCATGCATGAGTACAGAGCAAAAACAGTGGTTGACAGAGAAAGGAAATGAAAACAAGCAAAGCAATGTGAAAGATGTAGATAAATGAAATGAATGCAGAAAGGAGACAACAGGCTCTTTTTCACTTCCTTGAAAAATATTTCCTGTTGCCAGCATTTGCAGTGATCTTTTTATTGGCATTTGTTATAATGGAGGAAAGACCTGTTCTTTGCCAAATATTAATTTAACTTTAAGAACCAAAATAAAGTGGAAGCCTAGTGACATTTTTGCCTAAAGGCACAGTGAATGTAACAATGCAGCTTTGAGGGGTTCTGTAACATCAAATAGAGAAGCAGGTCCCTCTCTTGTTTCCTGAAGTCATTCTGAGTTAGTAGCATTCTCTCCAGCAGCAAGAGAACAGCACTGAGCTACTGGAGTCAAATCCAGAACAAAAATACTTAAGGCAGACAGGTTTCCTTTCCTTTTAGCTTAAATTCTAATTTACTCGGTTGAAAAAAACAGCTTAGGTATTTGCGTAACTGTGAAATATGCTCTGCACTATCAATGCACTGGGTCACTTGGCTTAGACATGCACAACACTTCCCTTTAATACTGATCCAAGTACATGTTGTTCTGGAAAGAGTTCAATAGCAGCATTTTCATCTAGAGCCAGAATGCACTAGTTTTCCATTGCCATTGTCTCCTGCACTTTATCTTAAGTGGGGAAATGTATATTAGTGCAGCATATTTAACTTAATTTTATTTAGTTTTACAGGTGCACTAATGCATTTGGATAATCTTTAAAGAAAACAGCTGTAGGAAATGTAATTATCTTCAGTATTATTTCTCCAGATAATTTGGAGAACAAAGCTTAAGTCAAGAGAGAAGTTGATCAAGATGGAAGTTTTAATCTTTACTAGCAATCTAAATGGGATCTTAGATCTGCAGTCTTCAGTTTTATATCCCAAACAAATGCTATGTGTCATAGCTCACTCATATCTAAGTGACACTGCCTAGACAATCTCCTGCTCATCTCTTAAGTATGAAATCAACACTTAAAGAGGACCAATCCCAGCAAGCCCTTGGCTACCAAGCTGTGCTCAATACAAAAATCAAGCACAATCCTGTTGCAATTAATCCATCTAGAGACAACCGAACTGTGCACTGCCTTCCTTGAAAGAAATTTCGCCGCAAAACCTGACAGACAACATTCAAAAAACAAAGAATAAGCACAATTAAAACCCCCAGCTACTTGCTAGCAACAGGTATCTATGAGATCCTGTGAAACAGAATTGATGACTCAAAGTCATGGGTCCGTATTTGGTAGTGAAATTGTTTTTGTACAGATGGAAAAGCAGAGTCAGCTCTTGAGCAGAGAAACAGTGCCTGGCTTCATGAAGAGTACGATTTGCAAACAGTAACATACCCTTGTTATTCACAAAGCCTGCATTAACTTCTAAATAATCTAGCTTGAGGAAGCTAGATTTTTTAAAAAAAATTAAAGGTACTAGCAGACCAGTCTGACTCTTCTGCAAATAAATACAATGCTGAAACCTTTTTCTGTGACTTTCTATATGAAAGATCTTTCTCCTCCAAGGCCTTTTAAACAAACAACAGTGGAAGGAATCAATATAAAACCTTTACACGCGCAAGTTCAGTGCAACAACTGTAAGCAGCAACATTCATGCTCACGGAAGAAGCGAGTAAACTCGTCTCATGGTGTGGAAATGATGCGCTTTGAACCCACAAGTTTCAAAATGTACAACTCACTTCCATAAAACAAACATGTCTTTATACAAGCAACTATTTTCTGCAGCTCCAACATAAAAAAAGTCCAAGTCTGAAGTTCACTATGAAAACCATTTCATAACATCTTATTTACCCTTTTAAAAATAAAATTCCACAGAAGATTCTGCCTGTAAGCACAGCATCACTACAGCATCCATATTGCCTGAGAACAGAGCTAGACACAGCAGCTTAAGAAAGCAGAGAATCAGTATCCCTGCACATGAAATACTGAATATTTTGAGGTTTTCCACACAGGAAATTAATAGGCTCCTGAATAAGACATTCATAGCTCAACACAAGCCATCCACTCCTTTTTGTGAGGGACAGAACACAGTCCCAAGTAGAGATATCTTAATTAACTGCTAGTGTAGTGATCCATGTTTAGAAGCAGTAAAGTTTAATTAGTGGAATGACCTGCACAGGCTGCTTAGCCCATCCCCAGTGCCATGCACAGATACCCCTCATCACAGCATCTGAGGTTCCATTTCCCTCATCTGGTATGATTTTCAAAGCTTCAAAAGCTGCTTTACACTGCCCACACCTGAAAATTCTTTCTAAGCAAGTTGGTTTTCAGTAAGCATTGTTTTAGACCATGTTCCTTTAAATCATTAAGAAGGATTTTATATATGCTGAACATGCACAGACAGGAATTCTTAACAAGCCTTTAGAAATCTAATAATCAGAGGTCCCAATGTTTAGGTAAAGTCTTTTATTCATAGTAAAACTTCTAGTTTTTCCTTGGTTTGTTTGGCAAACAATTACAACCTTTGGAATAACATAACACTTTGACTGCATTGTCCTTATGCTCCTGGAGCATTAACTATATCCAAGAGACATTTTGTCACTGTGCTCCGTTCTAACTGGGATGGACTCACAATTGACTAAAAGCACCTCCTCACCCACGGGGCTTACAGAATATGTTCAAATAAACTAAAATTCTGTAACACCTGATGCATTCCAAAAGTTTTATAGCTTTTAATTATATACCTGCTAAATATATACAGCAGACCAGTTCTTTTATCTATTGATAGCTCAAACAACACTACTATTTATTCCAGCCAAAATTCTACTAAAAAATAGCAATAAGCAAAATACAGCTTCGTGAATGCTTATAAACTTACAGTGTTCCAGCATGTGAAAGAAAATTAAAAGTATGGAGAAACATCTTTCAATGTTTTCTAGTAAAAAAACATTAAAAGGTTATAAAAAGTCTTCATGCACTTTAAATCAGTCTATTTTAATTTACGTTACAAATACAAATTCCTCTTATTGCTCTGAACAAACCTACTTTAATACAGCAAGAGAGCAGGATTCTAATTTACAAGAGAAGGCGTCGCTTTCATAGGACAGAACAGCTTTCTCCTAAGTTTCCAAGACAAGCTGTATTTTCTGTGTTTTATTACTAACTCCCCAAGGATATCTGGGGCCCATCAGCCTCCTACAAACCATTGAAATAGGTTCTCCATTCCAAAAGAAACAGGAAAAGCAGTAGGAGACAGTACTAGTGATATTCTGTCCATGATAAAGCTGTTATTTTCATTCCTCCTATAGCATAACCAGACAGTCTAAAGCTGTCAGGGAGTTGGACTGAAAGCATAACAGTTGATGTGAAAACGAAAAATAAGTGTTGATGTCTCATGAGCTAAGAATTTGGATCAAAGAGAACCCAAAAGTATCAGCGAAGTTGTCTGTATATCATCAAGATTCCTATGAGCAAATCCTCAGCTGGAGATCTGCCCCCTACACTTCATCCTGTGTACCAAGCAGATTTGGACAATGATTCTGTCTCTCCCAAAACCACTGTCTTCCTTACAATGAGAGAGGGAGAAAAAGGCAATAACGCAACCCACGCAAAACCAACCAAACTTATGTCACATTAAATGCCTTTCTATATAAGCGCCAGACAAAAAGGATTGGGGCTATCAGGCAGCCTGGTCCTACTAATACAAGAGCATGGAATTCAATGTTTTTTGCAGAATGGGAATACTTAAAGGCAGCTGAACAATTTGAACTTTTTAGTATGAAACAGGACAAGTCAGAAAAGCATCTTGGCATCTGGTATTACTACAAGAGAACCTATTCTGGGCACACGAAGTCCCAAAGAGTCCAGCACTCAGTAGGTCTGCAACCAGTCATTTGAGACATGAAGAAATCTAGACGAATTACAAAATAGCAGTGGAATAAAATACTTCAGTTTTAAACACAATTTAAAGTTTTTCCAGTCCAGTAACCAATTCCAGACTGAATCCTCTCACCTTTCCTCCTTTCTCTTTGATGTCAGATGCCCTTTAACAGGCATTGTACAAAGTTTCTGGCTTTGAGGCATATCAAGAGGACAGTACTTCAACTTTCCTTTTTTATAGTCAGAAAAGTGAGATACATATTTTGAATATTTGTGTTTTAAGACAAAATAATTAAATTTACTCGTAGGGTATCAGAAGAGCTGTGGGAGATTAAAAAATATACTCCAAACTGTCAACATTATTTACCTTTGGGAGAAAAGTTTTTAACTAATATACAAAGTTATCAAGGGCAGCAACTTTCAGTTATGGTGGTGTTGTAAGAAGCCTAGGTTTAAAAAAAAAAAAGTTTAATGCTAAGAAATGTACTCACAACTTGCAACATAATCAAACCCTTTTATATTTTAGGGTTCTTAAACAGTTAAGAGAAAGCCATGACAAAAAAAAAAGAAAAAAAACCCTTAAAAATCTTTACTTTTTTTTTTAAATACTTGTAGTTTAATTAAGTTTAAAAAACCAAACATTTGAGGAAACCAATATGAATAACCCTTCACTCAACACATGCCCTCAGTACGAAGACTGTCAGGCACATCCAAAGGAAGCCATGCCCAATCACTTGAGTGAATTCTTTCCCCATGTTGAGTATATTAGGGTGAAGTGAACCAAGCACCACCTCAGGTCACTCTCCAAAGCAAATTTTGGAAACAAAAAGATCTGAGGAGGATCCTGAAAGACTCTCATGCAGAATATATGCACATACAAGATATTGTAGGATTCCTGTAACTAGTGAGTTCAATTTTTATCTTCAAGTGGTTGTACGTATGGACTGTGTCAAAGTTATTTTAGGTAGTATTGAGTCCTCTTGGTGAAGAAACTGCTGAATCACTTTTCCAAATACAAAACTGTTCCTGTGCATCTCTGACTTTACAATGCCTAGTAAGAATGAGCATGACCTCCAGCAAAAAAAAGCACGTATTTCCTTTGGTGTTGTCAGTGATGAAAATTTATTTACTTGACTGCAGAGGATCTCACTATGAAAGACTGATTCAATCATTGAAGGAAACAGTATTTTATGTACATGGTCTTTCAACAGAAGGACTGTCCTACAGGAACACTAAATGTTTTATGTGAAATCTCATGTCCAAACTAACTGAATAAAGTATTTTAGTTCTCCAAGGAAAGTTTGGCAATGTTTCTAGGCCATTGTAAAATTAAAACTTCTAGGATACCTTGATTAAAAAAAAAAAGATGACCTGGTAACCCAGCTCATTCCCCACCAGAGAAAAAAGACTGACCAGAAAGAGAGCCACAGTCTCAGATTATCACACATCTGTCATAATCCTGAGATAGATACCGAACTGATGAGAAGAGTTAAAATTAACAAGATAGTACTATTATCTTTGTTCACTGAATGAGAGGAGAATAAGGAAAAATTCTGTTTTGACTGGGCAGATGCGCTTACACCATAAATCCACATGCATTTATGCTCAGAAATCTTCACAATAGAGCTGCTTTTGAAGATTGAAAACTACCCATAACATTTACTATAAAAGGACAGTGGATCTAGGCTCTGTATTGTTCAATTTTCAAACTAATAAGAGAATCTGTTGTTAATGAAAAAGTGAACGTGTTGCCATTTCTGTCAAATCTGCTAGAAGTGTTTGAAGAACACTCAAAAAGAAAGAAAAGGACAAGAATAGAAACTGTCTCTAATATTCTTCCCAGTAAGGATCCTATGTATTCAAATTTCACTTGTATGATGCAAAGAATATAACTGTAATTATGACAACATACAAAATGCAAAAGTGATTGGACTGCTTTTCATTACTGCTCTGTGTGTGCCTTGCATGTGTCAATAATAACGGCAGCATGATTTTAATGTGGTGTGCTAGGCAACAATATTTTAAGAAAAGATCTGGAAAACAAAAACTGCCAGCATCTGTTTATAAGCAAAAATTTTGCAAATAAAGTCGGGCTGAAGTCAGGAATTTTCATCTTACTTATCTGGTTATGACTAACTACATTGATGGATGCTTAGTCTACTGCATGTGCTGTACAAGTGGTGAAAGATTAAGGGCAAGGCATCAGAGAAGACAGGAAAAAAGTGCTGAGCATCAAGCAGTCCATCTGCTTTGGCCATACAACAGTTACTATCAAGTGACTAAGAGGTCCAATTTTAGTCTGCTTCAGAAGCTGAGCCATCTAAAAAGAAGTTTCAAATTCTACTCACTAATATGCATTTCAGACTTCCATGACTTCTCTGTGGATCCATTGTTCCACATAAATCACAGCCAGACAAAAGCAAGAATTTTAGTTTATGTTTAAACTCAGGCTTCTTAAATACCACTTTAGTGGAGTTGTTTTATTTTTACATCTGACTTAAGGAATAAAAATAAGTATTTCAGTGACTATGAATTTAATACTGTGCAATTAGGACTGTAAGCTTGTGAGCTTTAATCTCCTCTGTTTAAGACTGCATATATATAACACACAAATATGATTCAATACTACACATGTAAGCCAGTAAAAATCAAGGACAGCTGAAAAAGGACTGGTGGTATGACCTCTTTCAAGAAGTTTGCTGTGCAGCTTTTACTAGTTCCCCTCCTTTAATGCACACTGAAACATCCAAGTTTAGCTAAAAATAAATTTCCCAGATACACATATAAAATGTTAGATGAGGACCATCACATAATCAGCAGGATAAGAATTCACATCTCCCAAAACACCATCGCATTTCTATTTTATCACTACATTACACTTGCTATGGTGGATGTATCACACATGTGACATACATCATTGTTTGTGACTCATTTTTGTAGGAATTCATTAACTGAGTTATAAATTTTTATTCAAGGAGCATTAAACTTGGAAAACCAAACACTAAGAGCTACATTGCTGTGTATATTGAACAAAATCTGGATAGTTTTATCTTTTAGAAGAGAATAAGGTAGGGTAATACATACGGCACAGAAAAATACAGTTGCTCCACAGAGCCAAATCAATACACAACGATATGGAGAGTTGCCTTAACCACTGTCCAAGAGTAGTCCTGTCATACAGTAACAACTGACTAAACAAAAAAATCTCAGGTTTTTATTACATAAAGCTAGATCAATGCACTTTTTTTTTTTAAACTAGTTCAAAATTAAAACTGAGAAAACAACAGTTGGTATTCCAAATGTATAACCCAGCAGTTTAAAATTCAAATAAACAGTTTAAATTAGACTTTGGTAAAATGAACTCATAGTTAGAAATTAAGTCATTAACTGTAATATTATCACCAATGAACACTTCAGATGGTCAGCTGTTCCCCTGATGGCAGAACTGCAGCACTGAACATGACAATAAGTGACCACCAGCATCAGAAGAAAAAAAAAATAAGGAATACATAGTGCTTTCATTAAAGAAACTGTCTTTCCACAAAATCCCATCCTTTGAGATGAAAAGAATTCATTCTCACTGTAAACCTAATGACATTACGAATTCTATAAAATTACTTACCATTTTCCAGACCATCAAAAGGCATCTCATTTGCATTAACAACCAACCACATCCAAGCCAACGTTCAAGGCACGTAAGTCCACCACTGGTCTCAGAAATGCTGCTGGAGCTTCCACCAAGACCGTGTATATCCAGTGAGGGTTAATAAATTGCCTGCAGTCCTTTATCTAGTTTCCAGATAAAAAGTGTTAAATACCTGTATAAGTCACTTGTCTATATTTTCTTCTGGGTTTGGAAGTGCTTGGAACACAACTTAAGTTTGCTACAAAAAGCATAACAAATATCACATATTTTCCAAACTAGTTTACCACTATTATTTAAAAAACCACTGACATTTCTCAGAAGCAGTTTTCCACTCATCATACAGCCCATCTACAGGTTAAAGGGCTAAATCCTGTCATTATTCAGGCTGTAAGCCTATTTTCTGAATAAATATACTGCTCCATCTAAGTTTGAAAAACCTTGTCCAGCATTCTTGAGTTTGAACTCCTTGGCTACAGTAAGCTTTTTCCATTTCTGACACACATTGTCAATACTTAATTTAAAAACAATAATTCTCAGCCCAACATTCAATAACCATTACATTTTTATTACTTTCTTTGAAGATGTTGCACATAAAATAACTTATTTTTGAGAAACTGTTTGCTAAAACAAGCTTTTGCTAGCAAAAATCATCTATTACTGTCAATCTCTCTACATGACTGTTATACATTAACAAAATGGAAAGCTATCTAGCTTTTCCAATCAGTTGTCTTCCTTTAAATAAATCATACAAAGAAAATGGCTTCCTCTAATTTATTGGAGGTTTTTCCAATTAAATGTCACTCCTCAAAATCAGTGTCTCAAATTCCCCACAAACACTTCAAATGTGATGCATCAGAACTTGTTTTTGACATGATTCTTAAAACAGTTTTTGTTTACAGTTATTGGAATGATAACACATGACTGGAAATGTGACAGCACCAGTGAGATCAGCAACACAGACTTCTTGCTGCAGGACTTCTTTCAGAACCCAGCCTTGTGGTGTCAGCTCGGAAGATTGTGCTTCCTCTGATGTGGTTTGTCCTTTGCAGTTGCTTTTCAACACTTACACAGCATGTCCATAGATATTGGAGGCATAACAACCTCACTGTGTCAATGCTGCTACTTCCCTCTGCCCATGGCACCCCACCACGGACACTGAAAGGTCCTAAGTGAAGCCTGTATTATAAATTTAATTCAGTATTTGTTTTGCACTGAAATAATCATGCCAGACACATTAAGCTCTATGGTGATGAGCTACACAATGTGAGATAAGTACACTAAAACTATGCAGCACTGATACCACAGCTGTAAGAATGGGAGCTTATTTGAGTTCCCCACCAAGTAAGTTGTATTAGTGTGTTCTAAGCCACTATAATTCTTAGCATAGAGCTCTGTTTTCGCAGCTACAGGAGCTGGATTTCTGAAGCGAACAATAAGCTTTTTAAAAGAAGTTGTGGCTCTGGAGACTAGATGGTTTGTCATGAACTTCACATGCATCTACACTGCCCGTACTTGAGAGCACAGAGAACTGTTCCTGAGTTCCATTTCACGCACTACTGAGCATGAAACTGCATGCCACTGCAAACCTGCTACTTTTACATATTTTAGTCTAAGACTAACTCGAGCTTGTTCACACCACACCTTTGAGACCCCAACCCCTAACTGCTTTTGTTGCTGCCAAGAGCAGTTACTTGTCTCTCACCGTGGGCACAATAGATTTGCCCACACTGAAGAGAAAGCACAAATTCTCCATAAACAGGGAAGAATAAAGACTTTTTTCTTCCTCCTAATATCTTAAGTGTTTGATTTTTCTTACATCTTCCTGTTTTTTGTTATGTATTTTATTGGTTTTCAGAGGCATTCAAGGGAAAATATGGGAAAAATCAATCTCAGTTGTTAAATTCAAGCATTTTTAAAATTGGAGCAAGTTACAGCTATCTGTTTATATGTCCAGAAAGCTCCACTATGATCACATACTGCAGATATAGCCAATTTGTGGTTCCTGAGACACATGCAACCTTCAAGCACTTTGAGTGAAGCTCTAAGGGAGCTAAAGCATGGGACAAACACATGGCTGCCCCGAGGTACTGAACAGTCCCAGCCTACAGTTCTTAGGTGTCATCCATGAATACACTGCTCATCTCTCTCAGGAGGCAGAAAAATACCTGCAAAGCTCCAATATCCTCAGATAAAAGTATGCACATTCAAAATATTTGCATAATGTTACCTCATAACATTAATAACTTTATCATCTTCTGCACTATTTCCCCCTTTAAAGTGTTCTTTTTTGATATTATTAATACCACTTCCATTTCACGAGGACAGAGACCACTCTTAAATCTTGTCCTGTGTTCATCTCAACACATTGCCTGACTACCAAACATGGTATTTTTCACTTCTGAATCACTCCTTAAAAAAAAAAAAAAGAACCAACCAAACCACAAAAAAAAACCCAAAAAACAAACCAAACAAAAACAAACAAAACCAAACAAAAACAAACAAACCCAAACAGTTTCTCCTCTACATCACTTGTATTTTCTCCTACTTCTCAAATCTTTTTTGTGCTAACTTGGCACAATTACCACCACATACCAGAAAGACTCACTGTATATTCAGCCATCTATAAACTATGAATTTGAATTACTGTATATCCCTGAACACAGAAAATTTCTTTGTTTAAAGCTACTGTGTTAACCTACACAAATAAGAAAAAACTATAAATTGTTCATAAAAAATTATCAATATCTATTATAGAAAAAAATTGAGTTTATCACCTATAAAATTAGGGGGAAAAAAGAAATAAGAATTTCTTTGAAATTAGATCAGTATGGCAGTTAAAATATTTTAAGTCATAAGATTAGCATCATGGCTATTTTATATTTATTCCTTAATATGTCAACAATATAGAAGGGTGTAGTAAAGAAACAAACAACTGCCATTATAACCGATTTGAGTCTTATTAAACAATGAGTATTGGAATGCTCCATGTTGTCTATATCTTGCCATTGCACCAGACTTTTGCAGTACAGGGAAACACACACGTGCTTGGAGAAACTGTACTTTGTATTTAGATGAACTCTTTCTTTCCAGTGTTGCATTACAACAGAGGCTTCCTGCTTCCCCCAGCCGGTGTCACTGCAAGGCAGGTGCAGAGAAGGCACGCGTGTCCAAAGAACTGCAAAGCACGGCACAAGCTGCACAGTTCCCTTGCCCATACAAAAAGGCACTTCATGGATCGTTTCAATTCACTATTACTTGCTACAAGATAACTTCAGGTTAACTTCTACAACAGCTACAAATTCTAATTTTAAAGGAAAGGTGAGACAGGAGTTTTATTTTCAACTGTTTCCTCTTACAATGTACATTTGCTTTAGTATTCTACTATGTATTATCCTCACTACTGTAATTATATTTTTTAAGTGTCCTTTCAAGTATTCCAAGGAAATCTAAAGCTGGAGACTTTTATCAACTCACGTTAGCAAACCTGGGATGTAGTGAAAACTTAGCCATGCGCTCAAGATAGGCAATCTTGCAATAGCTTTGTACCAGCTACCTATTTACCTCCCACCTTTCTTATAGTCAGTGTCATTCTAATAGGTAGGTCCTCTAATCGAACCATTCTAATCGAACAGGTCCTCAGCTCCTCTTTAAAAACACATATATGAAAATATTTTAATCACTTCGATCTCCCTGTTCTAACTTTTTCCAGGATTATTTTCTCCTTTTGTATATGCAAAGGCAATATTTCAGATAAAAATTAAACCAAAGGGGGACAACACACATTTCTAGAAATTAAAAAGTAAAATTGTGATCACAAGCTGGAAGCATTCTAGTTTTCAAAGCTCAGACTAGAACACAGCCTTCAGCAAGATAAACTATTAAAAATGCATTTTTAAAGTGAAAACCGATTTAATCAGCAGACATTAATTTAAAAATTAAAAGCATATTGTGATTTTTTACACAGGTTCTTCCACAGTAGGGCTCCACAAGCTTCACGCCAATACGCTTTGAACCATCGCAAACTCCCCAGTCATGACTGACATGAGTTAGTACGCTTTAAGGATTCTTTATGGACATTTTCACTAAAAATTACTAACAGTGTACTCAGCCACACATGATTATATCAACTTGCTCCATCAGATTGCTACTCTGGACTCAAAACTGAGGTTCCTGTGAAAGGTAACTTTAATTTCTAAGTTATTTATCTCAGAAGTTCTGACTTCGTAGAATTCCTAAGGGGGAAAAAATTATCCTTAGAGATGAATTTAGGTGTTGTATAGTTTCTTTGTACAAAATGCAGAGACCACCAAGAATTTCCTAACTAAAGAATCTGTCGTATTGAGCAGCAAAGACGGTTTTATTCATGCATTGACAATTTCAATAGTACTGCTTTTCACGCTACACCTTTATGAAATAAAGAGCTAAATTTTAACCAACTGCATTTTAGAAAGGAAAATATTCATAATCTGCTAACCATCAAATGCAACAGGGACATTTGAAGCCATAATTGAATCTGCTGTGACTGGATGCAGCTCCACCAACCTCAACAGGTTAATTATTTCACTGATACTGCTTCAGAGACCACAGTTTACCACAATAACAAAAAGCTGTTTACCATTAGCAAGATTTGGTTTGACAAGTGGCTTTATTACTTTTTAATTATTCACTTTAATCTTTCACAAATTTTAACCATCATTTTCAATTACAGTGAAATTATACTTGACAAGAACCTCCTTTGGGAAAGATTCTGGGAAAACAACTTTTCCTTCAGGCTACTGATGTTGATGGTGCTTTTCAAGTTGCCACATCAGTTTGGGTGATAAAATAAACTATGCCTAAGATCATGTTGTTAGCTTGATTTTTGTGTTTCAACCTTTCTCTGCTACTTCTGTTCTCATGAGCAGTACCTATTTTCACTGACAATAATTGCTATGATATGGATCTATATAACATGAATTCAGAAAATTCAGACCTTCTTCAAAGGGACTACTCATTGCACAGGTTAGAGAGGCCTAAACCTCTGAAGAACAGGGTATTTCTGTGGCAAATACTTGTCACCTCTCCCTTTTTCAGGTCTGCCAACCCTTTCTACCTCAATACGTAGTCAGGTTGAAATTTTAAAACAATAGTGTAGGTATCTGAATCAAGGTATCTTCTGTACAGGTTTAGCCAGCCAACACCCCTAAAGCACAAGGCAAGGTCCCAAAACAGACATTATCAGTAGAATGTTGCTTAGTTACTTGAATGAAAAAAGCTACTTAAGATCAAAGTCTAATTATGACATCCGCATCATAGCACTAAGTCGATCTCATTATAAACAGAATGAACTTGTAATTCTTCTACCAGGAAAAGCTAAAGCGAAAGAACACTCCTCAGGAAAAAGAGATCTTGGCAGCAATTTTTCAAACTGCACTGCTACAGTTCTTACAAAAGAGTAGGAGTTGCCTTGGTGACACCTGAAAACTGATGTAAATTCAAGGTAATTGCATATTTCAACCCTTACTGTCATCAATACCTCTAAATTATTCATGCAGGCAGTAGCTCCTTTATTCTCAAAAACACCTCTCTCCAAGTTCAGCTTTGCTCTCTCAAAGGCCAGAAACACACCCACACAGGCTTCACATTATTCCCAATGCTTTAAATATTTTTTCCCAGTGATAATATTGATTTACAAGCCTAACCATTTGCTTCTGTAACACTAGCTAAAGTAACAGGGAACTAATTTTAAGCAACATATGTTTCAAAAGAGGATTTCGTTCTCTGAAATACTTTTCATTGTAGTATTTTCTGAGATATGGAACTCTTCTGACAACGCAGAAATCATTCCTATCCCCTCTGCAAGTCACAACAGTCTCACATCAGTAACCAATTCTTTAAGAGAACAAAGGAAATTCATGGACACCACAGTGGAAATTCCTTGAAAGCATTTGGGATAATTCCTAGAAAGCACTGTGAAAAGCCACAGAAAGGTGCAAGACCATTCTATATAAACAATACACTAATCTGTATAACCACTGTGTGGGATTTTCTAAGTGGGAAAATGTGAATACAAAACACATACCTAACATCTTGCGTTCCTGAAACCAATCGTTGTATAGAGTTCTTTGCACAATTTAAGAAAAAAATATGTGATGCTTTAAGAATGTGCCTTCAAAAAAAGAGAAAACTGAGAACAGTGGTAAGAAATAGACAGTAAGAATAAGCATGTGTGACACTTTCACTCTCATACACTTCTAGTTTCCAAGGATTTCAGCTCGCAGAAGCTTTTGTCACCAGCGGGAGTCTGGTTCTTCAGCAAGCCCAAGTTCCCTTCTCACAAAGACATCTTCTTCCAACCCATCCCAAGAAATCTCACAAACAGCATCCTTTTCTGAGTACTTTACAGTCTCCCCCTGCACCTACATATGATTTTGCATCCACAGCATCCTTACACAAAGTTCTACAGATCTACTACCCACCTCTTTTAATTTGTTTTGAACAGAGCAAACCACTGGATTATATGTTATGTTGAGATGGATAACTAAGCACCCCTAAGCAATAGTCAAAAGGTGCTAAAAACAAATATTGAAAAACAGAAAAATGTGTCTTGTTTAACTATCTGCTGCTGTCTATTTTCACCTCTTGGAAAGGCTTCTGCCCCAAAGTGTGAAGAGAATGGAACGTGCAGTTTGGACTCCAGTCACTCCCCCAAAACATGTAGTGTTTTAGCATAAAATCTTCCCTTGGCAACTTAAGCTAAGACAACTGAGTTTCCATTGGAAGATTTCACATGCAGGCACACACTCCCTTTGATGCATGTGCTGGGGTGGCAATGACATCCAGCAAAGATGCAGCATCAGTGATATCTATGAAAGGTGCAGGAACTTCACCTTAGCTTTGTGTCAGCTGGCAGGGATTTGCCACACTCTAAGGAGCAGGCTTGACCTCATATGCCTTCCCATCCAAAATTCCTACTAACTGCAGTGGGAACTTTTTCCATGTGAAGATACAAGACTGGATGCTCACTAGAAAATTAAGTAAACACGTTGAGGGCGGCCCTCCCATAAAGACGTGCAGACACACAAAAACTCTTTCCACTCCTTTTCTAAGCATGTCTTTACAATTTCTTTATGAAGTTGTGTTATAACAAAGCCTGGTGTTTGAGATGTGCAATATCTAGCCTAAGTATAATACAGCATTTATACTTAGTCAAAGAACCTCCACAAATATTAAAATCTTGCCATAAACTATATACATGCCACCTACTCAATTGAACTCTATTTAATAGACAATCACACCACATTTTCAAATCCATCTACCATGAAAAAATACTATGTTAAAGACACCATTAATTAGAGTATTTTAAATAAAAATTTCAGTTCTGATGCTAGATACAGTCAAACTTACCAAAAATATAACCAGCTTGATATCTTCTTTACTTTGTGTGCAGGGAATTATTGTAACAAGAAACAGTTATTTTTATTTTGTGAGTTATAATAACTGGGAATTTTGAATATTATTCTATCAAAACCCAATACACATAAAAAAGCCCAGAAATAGTATTCTTTATTTTTTAAATATTATCAGAGTATTGTATGTTCTACTTTAAGAGAAGTTAATCTGGCACACTGAATATGAAAGCAAAAAATGGAACATTCTCGCCCAGAAATAAACTGCAACAAGCCCAACAAGAAAAAAGCTGAAACAGTAAGGAAGCTGAAAATGATCTGAACACTCACTGTTCTGGTTTTTCAGTTTCATATTAGAAATGGAGTGAAGACAATGCTGGACAATACTTGAATTCTCCTAGAACTGATGACTACTCCCTCCAAATTATCAGATCTGAAAGGAGAAATAGAGCCATTTTTGAAGATCAGCTGCCATCTAGTGAAGGGTGAGAGAACTGTTTAAAACTACTTTTTTTTTTTTTGGCAATTTAAACAAAATTCCAGGTGGAATACCTCTTTGCTACTTTGTCGCTGTTAATTTTGTGGTCTGCAAATTATTCAGGACCATAGCTATTAAAAGGTATACATTACAAAGCAGAGCAATGTCACTCAGCAAAGTTTTTTATTAAAGTATATAAATAAGGTCTTTATCCCACTGTTTGCTCAGAAAAAGCTAATCCCGTGCGCTTTCAATAAGACATATTAGTGTTTCAGGGGCTCCACTTCATTATACTAAAAAGAACTTAACTAACAATGTATTAAAGTAAAATAATCAGTATTACAACAATAAACTACAGCAAAAAATCAAAGAAGTTTAAATTAAAATTCACTGAAATGTGTTCATCAAGCAACAGTATCATAGCTTTTATGTTGGACACTAAGCATGTTATTGTTTCTAATTTATAGACAACTAGAATAAACTCAAAAATATTAGCTATCAGTGTGCATTAACACAGCCAAATCTCCTATCTAAGACTATTGTGCTTCATCAATTAGTGCTTCATTCCAGCTTAATATTTTTGTGAAACAAGAAGTATTTCTTTTATATTTCAGACATTATTACTGATAAGTACCTGCCAAGGAGGCTGGTGGCTTTCTCTTGTGTTTCACCTAAACCATTGCCTGCATTTTCTACAACCAATGTGATACACAAACTGGAACTGCCATCACAAGAGGTCACAGTCCTCCCTCCCCTTCCCATTCAGTGCCTATTTCAAGGCATTCCTTGCACCAACATAACCATTTGCATAGCAGTGCAATGCAAAAAAACCTATAATTTAGTTCCAGTTAACCAACTCTCCAAGAAAAATAGTCCTACATCAAACAAGCTCATCATCTTTGCTATATTGATGCTTTTCTTATTAAAAGGAAGTAGGAGAGTTATATAATGAAGTTGATAAAGGGTGGAACTCGTGCTTTTACTGTCTAAACTGATCATGAAACTATGATAAACAGAAGGCAGGAAGAAAAGAGATTGTTGCTGTGCTACTTATCCAATTACATCTATGTAAATGTGTATCAAAGTAAATTTTAAATTGGAAAAATAGATGGATTGCTGCAAAGCACCTCTCCCATGTATTTGTCATCAAAAAAAAAACTGCTAGAAGACCTAAACTTCTCCTCAGTGAAGTCAGTGGAGACTCAAATCAATAATTCTAACTACTAGTATTTGAAATTCTCTGTTATTCAAGATCAGATTTGCAGGTGTTTTCCTTCTCATAAAAAATCAGATTTTCCAGATGTTACAATAAGTCTGTTACAAAGAACAACTATATATGAATATAAACCACTGAGCTCATTGCAAATATGCACTTTTCCATACTTTTCTTTCCTAAACACAACTTTTTTAAACCAAGCAGAGTGTCTACCACTTACAGTTCAAAACTTTGAAACACAAATCTGCCATTTTAAACAGAGTATGTTTTTTGTTTAATCGAGTAAGTACTTGAGGGCACTCGTGTTTATGAGAACCTTTGACGGAAAAAAATAAAACAAGAGAATGTGTTTATAAGACATTGGCTTGAAAATACATTTGCCTTCTTGGAATGAAAGCCCCTTATAATCTTTTGTCTGTACATTCTCTGGACAGACAGTATGTCCCACACTAAATACCTAGTAAGTCTGCATATTCCATATAGGCATATTCCACATAAACATTTGCATACATGTGCAGTAAAAAACTGTGTTATGAAAAGAAACATTAAGTAGATATCCAAGAGTAAAGGAATAGAAAATAAACATTGAAAGGAGAAAAGTGGTCATGAATTGAAAGGAAATATCTCATAGGCCCTTTTGCACATAATTAGCCTTAAAGAGAAGGCTTGCTGGTTTTCACACTCCTCAGCCCTAGGCCGTTCTGAGTTTTATTCAGCATTTCAAATCATCTGAACTGGCTCTGTTAACTGTCTGCTTTTATTCATATGGCTTACTGAAATATTTTGTGCACAACCCTTGGTTCAGTAGGGAATTTGTTTAAGCAGGACACCATCAAAAAGATTTTCTTATGTTACCCACACTGAGGCCTTCAGAATACATGCAGGAAAGATTGTAGTTGTTCTGTAAATCACCTTTTCTGCATTTTCTGTGAATATAATCATGTCTGACTGGCCTCCTGCATTTGAGATCCCAGTTTTTGTACACATGTGGCCTCAAATAAAGTCTGTATGTGTTTGGCACATATGTGACTTTACTTGAAATGAAGCTACTTGCAAGAATAAACTTATGCACATACTAAATTTTATAGGTCACAATTTTTTCTTGTATCCCACAACGCTGACAGAACTCCTGGAAGGTTTTTATCAAAGTACTGCACAATTCACAGCACAGTTTAAGAAGGTGGTGGACCAAAACTTTATACAATTAATTTCTCTTAAATGCTGATTATTTGTCAGACCAACATATTACAACAGTTTTACCAATTGCTGAATAAATATCTGTTACTTCTTTCAGCAGTTTCTCAAGCTGTGTGGCTCCCCAGGCGTTTTTTCAACCAGCACCCACAGCTGACTCAGCCCTGACCACTGGTGACAAAAAGGTGCTGCCCGGGGCCAAGGAAGGACTGACAGGGTCACGGCAAAGGGGAAGAACAACTATTGCGAACATGTTTAAGAAGTGCCAAACCTACAGGCAGGAAGTGCTGAGGAGACAAAATGAGGGCAGCGAGCAATCCCTCCCATGAACCAGCTCTATAGAGAACAAGGGGAGTAGCAATGAGGAAGGGGGTCAGTCCATTTTATCTGTGGGATGAGCGTATAAGAAGTCTTGGGACACAGCGTTCACCTCACCTTTGACAGCCCTTCAGCAGGGAGGGCCAAGGATGGCGGCTGAGGGGACTGAGGGAGGTGGCGGGCACTGAGTGCTGTGTCCAGTGCTGGGCACTGAGTGCTGTGTCTTGTTAAGGGAACCGAGTGCTGTGTCCAGTGCTGGGCACTGAGTGTTGTGCCCATTCTGGGCACTGAGTGCTGTGTCCAGTGCTGGGCACCCAGGGCTGTGTCCATTCTGGGCACCCAGGGCCATGTCCCGTCAGGGCCCTTCAGCTCAGGAATGGCGGCAGAGCTGGGCAGGGTCCGCAGCACAAGTGCCTTGAGGAGCGGCTGAGGGAGCTGGGGGTGCTTATCCTGGAAAAAAGCAGGCTCGGGGGAGGTTTTATCACTCTCTACAACTACCTGAAAGGAGGTTGTAAGCAGGTGGAAATCGGGCTCTTCTCTGAGGCAACAAGTGACAGGAGAAGAAGGCAGTCTTTAGCTGCGACAGGGGAGGTTTAGGTTGGCTATTAGGAA